>OFHS01000412.1:25328-44236 GCA_900245855.1 Calvadosia cruxmelitensis
TTCTAGTTGCTATCATAATTCCATGCCAAAATGCAATTTGCCACAGTAGCAAACTTCTTCAAATTGGTACGCTCCTTCCTGCTTCCAGTTTTTATGTAATTTTACAGAACTACAAAAGGTTGTTAAACCTGTTGTTTGCCATAGTTGCTAATGCAATACATCTGTGCAAATGCGGCGTCATCTAAACAGAGGCTCTTAACCCCTGTCCTGCTCGTAAAACTATTTAAAGAAAGACTTGAAGTCGCTTCACCAATTGCTGACTGGTTGCTTGCTAAGGACTAACTATCTGATTGGTTGTGTGTTGCTACTTTTGACTTGTTTCGAAAACGTGTATACACGTCAATAGCAGGACAAGGGTTAAAACATAAGATTGCGTGAAACCAAAATGATATGATATTACATTCGGTTACATTACTCACGCTAAGAAGAACAACAATTGGAAGACAATTGAAAATTTTAAATAAGGTTATCATACCAGCCAAGTGATTTCATCCCAGCTTCTGCTCAATTGAATTGCAGATGTGACATCCCTGTTTCAATTCAGAAACAAACTCATGTTAGCGTCAACAACTGACTCGGGCACAATACATTATAGCATGGTCATAGCAACAGCCACGCCATCTGAATTCCAGGTAGCCCTGTTGACGAAAATGAGCTTGAAGTCAATGAAGCTTGGAATGGATTTTTCTGTCAAACTGTGAGATTTTCTGATGAAGACAACAAATTTATATTCTTGGTTGGAAAATGCACATTCTAGACAAAACAAACAACAAAGTTTGCGAATCAGCCGAGTTACAAAACTGACTTTCAAAGAGGTTTGGTAGGCTGCGTCATAGAACTGGCTCGAAGTATTTTACAAGGAAAGTAGCAACAAGCAGCTTTGCCTGCATAGCTGCAGATATTCAAGTGGATTGCATTAATGACTTTATAGTCTACCTTCTTGAGCTGCAAAACAGGCACAGAAATACTAAAATTGTCAGACAAATACCACGAAACTTAAAGGGGAAGCATGACCAAGGCATCAACATGTTGCATCAAGATTTTATGCAACAATATCTATTGCATACGCAGACAGTAGTGAGGGTCTCAAGGAAATCTACATTACGAAGACTAAACAAATGAACAGAAAGATCTGCATATGCACAATTGCACATAGATTGGGGTTACCATGGTAATAGCAAGTCAAATAGATGGTAGGTCTACATTCCCTTACAATTAACAGTTATCACACGGTTTTTATGATATATAGTCTTACGAATATCAGCACGAAAGACGTACAAGGAGACATGAGAAAGGCATCAGAAATTCATGGGCAGAGCTCTGGTAAAAAGTATATGTTAACTGCAAACATTCTGAAATTGTTGGTAAGAACACAACCCCAACCTCTTTTCAATCACTGAAAAATGGGAGCCACCTCTTGCTGAGATAATGTAACAATATAATCGTAAAAACAATTTGCAGCTAAAGAACATAGTCTGACACCTTAGCTGACAGTTAGTTTTCGTACACTGAAGACTACGCCAGGGACTACCGATTCAAGCTTGCACCACACCAAAATCCGGAATTTTTAGCAGTGTTCAGTGCCACATTTAAATCTCCTTAACCACTGTGTGCCAGTTTCTGGCGCAGGATGTCTAACATACATGTTTTCCACTGGGGGTCTGACACAACAACTGATGTGCTTTTGAGATGTTCAGTAAGCATACAGATTTTAAACTTCATAAAGATACGACCACAATTGACATGAAGAGAGTGTCTACGAGAAATATATTTAGCTTTTGTAAAATTTCATTCTTCATATTTTGATATTTGACATAGACGGAAAACGAAAAGATGTACATATTACAATGGGAATAATTCTGCTATTTTTACATGTGTAGCCGAGCAAATGCTATCTTCAGCACCTGCTACACAATCCTAAAGCAGAAAATCTAAACCACCAGTCTAACTTCACATGAAGTAGTAATTTTTCCAATGAGACAGAACATTAATTACATTCACAGGCTGTCAGTAGTTGGTGATTGATGCTTTCAAACAACAGCTGTGTTACCAGACCACAGAAGAACAAATACGGAACATTCACAAAATTGGGTATAAATGTCTAACAAAATCAACTAAATTTTGCACTGCATACCACATAAATAAGGAACGATTCCGGGAAATAAGGGACGTCTGGCAACCCGTGTCAAGTACCCTTGCAAATGGCCGACTGGATGTAACAAACTAAACACAAGGCTTGAATCAGCTGTTCACTGCAAGTACCATGAAAATATTTGGATCAGTAAGAGCGGTTTTGGAGCGCAGGATGGTTGTTCCTTCGGACGTGGACTTAGTAAACAGGATGCCGCAAAAAGGGTGAACTTGTGCAAACAGCCTACGTTATACCAGACAGACAGGGTGACTTTGTTTGGCATGAAATACCTTTCTCGAGCTACTTCCTTCGTCATTTCGTCAACACTTTCCTCCTAAAAATAGACATGATCGCAACAACAGCGTGAGAAGAAATCAAAAATTTTAAGCAAAGAAAAACATGCGGATATTCAATCAGCGATATAACAGAGGAATGCATCACACAAGAGCTGCACCTTTTGCTCTAAGACGCCAAACCAGAGAACATTTCACAGAAGATCAACATATAAACGCAGATCAATAGGAAATATGTTTTCCTAACACTTTTTGCATACCCGTTTAATTTGGAGAACTCTTGAAGCTGGAGAACCAAGATTCTATAATAAAAGTATATGTAGCAGCATTAATAAAAGCAAAGGAGGAATTTGTCTGTGATAAAATTAACGCATTTGACAGTTTTAAGAACGGTGAATCCGTTTGTTCGTCTTTGTATGACAGGTGAGCAAGGTGACAGGAGGTGGACAACAGTCTGTTTGCGAACGTTTTATAGCGAAGGCAAAGCAATTTGGCAAGTATAATTGATTAGAACACAAAGCTTCAACACTCGGTGGACCTCAGTGCAATCCATGCGAACAGTTTTGATAAAAACTTACCGGTGACAAGTGAACTAGAGGGTCTGGAGTTGAGATGCTAGCTGAAAAGGTTCTTGTGCGAACAGGCTTTTGACGCTCAAAAACTGGCTCGTCGTCAGCTACATCTCCAATATTAATCATTGGAGCAGAGCTTGATCTTCGCAGCTTCCCACAACCAGTTGCTAATTCAGAATCGTTCATAGCTGCATCCTGATTATTATCATCTTCTTCTTGCTTAGACTCCGCCATGTTGCTCCCTTCCCCCTCTCTGCTCTCGCTTTCTGTTCACAGAAACATCAACAATCCAAGAACAAGGACACTCGCGCCAGGCTATTTCCGGCTTACAGCATTAGCGCTTGCGGTCAATGTGGTGGCTTTTAGTTGGATGAAATTAAGCCGTTAGCTTAAAATAAACCAAATGATGGTTGTGAATAATTTATTATTTTCCAAGGCATCTTAAATACGCTAATGTCAGGCCTCGAGAATACGCATTAACTGTGTAACTACGAGCATAAAGTGTTGCTTGCTATGTGGCAAAAACGCAAATCAATTTGAGTTTTAAATATTATTATATTTGATATTTGATGTGGTATTTGGAACATCAAAACCTAGCATTTTGAATGAAATTGCTTGTGCTGTGCAGATTGCATCATTTCGTCCAGGTTAGAAATATTACTTGTCTAAAAACTAAAAAATGCCTTCTTTTATTCGACGAACCAAAACTCAGTCCATGGTCCACACGGAGACAATCAAATAACCCTCTTCCAATACAGTGTATATTGCAAATGCCGTTTTACGACATCCAATCAGTCACACTGTACACCCACAACACTGAGCTATGTAGCTAACTACGATATTTAAAACGCTACTGTCCGTATATAGATTTTTTTAGATACAATCGCACGGTCTATTCCATTCATAGTAATTATTGTCAATAATCTACTGCATCGTATCAAAAGTCGTCAGGTTCATTTGAGTCATTTATGCCCGGAAGGATGATATGGAAAGTTCCTCAAAGGGTCTGGTACTTGGTAAGTATTCGAAGATTGTTGTTGTTGTTGCGGCTGCCCAAAATGTGACATTGGATTCCATCCCTGGAATTCATTAGTCCTCAGCAAGTGGTCATCAGGGCTGGCCCCTTGCAAATGTGATGGGTATGTCCCCACATGAGGGGAAAAGTCACCCGGGTTCATTAATGGGTGCTGCTTTGGAATGTGTGAAGCAACGAATCGAGGGTAATGTTGGGCAGGCAACTGGCTTGGATACATTGGCAAAGCATGACCACCGTACCCATAATTCCTTGCAGGTGGGGGGCTAGGGAAGTCCTTTTGGCGCATGTACTCTGGGGAAAGTTGGTAGTTGTAAGGAGGAATAGGGAACTGACTTGAAGGATTGAAAGGTGGTGAACGAGGATTAAGATTTGATGGGGATGTCAGCTGGTCAACGCCAAAACTCAATGTGGGCTTTTTACGAGCAGGGGGAATCTCATGTCGATTATGAGAAAGATCTTGCCAACTTGGTGAAATGTTGTCCTTCCGTTGAAGCGATGGAGTCGGCATTGGGTTTGATCTCGCTATAGGTTGCATCTGGTACGGTTGAAATAAGCCAGTGGGCGTCATTGGTGATTCAAGCGATTTCGGTGTTGATGATGCCGTAATCGCTGTAGGGTTTTCTGTCTTGTGTGGCTTCTTATGATCCAATTCACTGTTGATATGGTCAAATGCTTTATCGTTCGACTGCCGTGGTGGATCGCTTATATCAGGCTCTGTCTTGGTCGTAGCTGCAAGACTTGCTGTCTGGGATGTAGATGTTGACGTGCCAGAGGAAACACTGATTAATGGTGGAGGCTTGCTTTTGACGTCAGCATCCGTACACTCGGCTAATGAATCCTCCTCTTCGTCTTCATCTTCTGTTGGTTTTCCATTAACTTCGTCGTCGTCTGATTGGCAAAGGTCATCAGTGTCAGGGGCTTCTCTTTCGTCGTCACTTGACGCTTCATCACAGTCTTCCTCTTTGTTTGACGCTATATCTGATTCTGAATCACTCATCACACGAGATTTTTTCCTTCGGCGTTGACCCAGCGTGTCAGTAGCAATGGATAAATCTTGTTCGATGCTACCCTCAGAAGCACTAACACTGTCCGCTTCAGATTCATCCTGAGTTGACACTGGCATCTCATCGTAATCGTCGTCAGCATCACTTTGGTTGTTTTTGCCATCATCGTCTTTCGCCAATGCATCCATTAGAAGGCTATTTCTCAACAGACATTTGCGCTTTGTCCGTCTCAGAGTTGGAGAGCTGTCATTATCATCCGAATCAACGCAGCTGCGAAGACGTCGTCGCGACAAACGCTGGCGTGAACTTGAACGCTGACCAACTGAGTGTCGTGATCGTAAAGACCTTCTAGTGTCATCCTCGTCATCGTATTGATATTCGTTGCCACTAGAGAACTCTCCGGTGGCGTCCAAGTCATTTAGACGGCGATGACTCCTGTAAAAAATGCACAAATGTAAAGGCAACCACAGCATTCTCCGCAACAGCAAAACACAATTAAACAATAGCACATTTATTGTTTACAAAGGAAGTAAGGAACAGCTCTTGACTTAGTCAAACAATAACAATATTTCTCACTAACAAAGCACAGACAAGACATGTATGCATTCCATCATTTTGCAAGAACAAAATAGTCATTTCGAGAACAAACCTCCTTCTTGTACTATCATCTTCTAAAAGAGGACTGTCTCGCTTGGATCCAGTGGCCTCGTTAATAATGCGATCGAAATCAGAGAAATTATAGTCGATTTGCTTTCGAGATCGCCCCGAACGACGAAAGCCACCAGCATCGTCTAGACCGTCAGCGGCTGAATCCTGTTGAAAACACAAATAACATTGCTCTAAAAATGGTATAGCAAAATTTAAAATGTATTAAATTACCTTTTCAAATCCACCGTAGCCAATCTCATTGATATAGAGTAATGATTGATTTCTAGAATCCCCCTTATATATACAGTGAAACCTCGTTAATATCACTATGGTTTTCCAGTCGAAAATCGTGATAATAAGCGGGTCGTGATATTAAGCGGGTTAAATAGTTGATTCTGACAGTGCTTTGGTTCTCAGACTGAAGTGATATTAAGCGAATTGTGATATTAACCGAGGTGATATTAACGGGGTTACACTGTAATAATAAAATAAATATTATGATGAAAGTATTCATCACGCTTCTCAGTATTGAACTTCAATCGTTATTGGAATGGCAAACAATTCATAAAGGCACAACTTTTGTTCATTCTATTATCTTGTAACTTACATCGACAATATTCGAAAGCTTGATGCCGTAGAAATCCATCCTATAGTGTGAAAGTAACAAAATCATTATCAGACATCGATGGCAAACAATTATTAATATGACATTATATATAGTTAATTAGCAATACAGGCCATTTCACATCATTAGACCATTATATGACAATGTAATTTATTTTACGAGGGTAGCTCAGTAAGCTAAAAGCTTGTCCCCCTGAGGCCCTCACATGACAAGACCAGTGCCGTTTAGCGTTGAGAGGGCCTAAAGCACTTACCCAAGGAGGGCTTAATGGATTAAATAGCTCGAAACTTAGTAGTGTTAAAATGTTCACCCATTGGCATATTGAAGATGTTGCTTTTGCCCACAAACAGCAAATTAGGAAAAATTAACTCGGTAGCACTCTGCAGTTGACTGCACACTGCACTGGATCTCAATATACTGTAAATTTGGACTTTTGAACTAACATAAAGAAGAGCCTATCCAGACTGAGGGCCTAAATCACATGCTTTGAGTGGTTACTGGTTAAAAGGCCCTGGACAAGACCAGTCATCTATAGCCTACAGGGCTGTTTTATCAAGTACGCATTCAAAATATGTGGCTTAGGCTCTCAATCTGGACCGACCCTATTCAATGACAGTTACAAATGTTCCATTATACAGTATTTAAATTGTGCAGCACTTTGCTGGGTTTATTATCGGAAAGCAATTTGTCTGGTGTGTCAAGTAACAAAATTGTCAACAGAATTGCAACTATTGAGCTATTCAATCATTGAAGACATGTCCCTTTAGGAAAAGTACCTTAGCTTCATCTGAGATAAGGCAGTTGTCTTGAAACAAATGGTACAAGGGAAAGAAGACATCAGGGATTGTGTGACTTACCGTTTGGAGGCACGTTGTTTGGCTTTGATCCTTGTTACAATTGTCCCCAGTTTTGTGACAAGACGGTCGCACAACGCAACCTGGAAGACAATGTAAGACGTCAAGGAAGAGCTGGCCATATGGCTGATCAGATAGCTGCAAGTTCACTGTGCTAGCTTATCTATCGATGAGCAGCAAGGTCTACATTGTCATGCCAACCAACAGAGCCATTGTCGTTACAGTTGATTGATCCATTAATATTTTGCTGTCTGTGTGTCTGTGGGGTAATCACGAACACAGTGTTTTGCTTGTTTTAGCTCAAGACATTACAGGGCTGAATTGATGGGGTACTTCGCTTTTATACTCAAGCATGTCTTTCCAACACAACGTCAAGAGGCCATATGATATAATGGTCTGCACCTTGCAAGCTGTAGGCAGGGCCGGATTAGCAAAACGTGGTCCGTAGGCCAAATGCCCCAAAGGGCTTATTGCCTCCGAAGGCAAAAGAGGAGCGAAAGGGGGCTCCGGGGGCCTTCCCCTGCAAATTTTTGGATTTATGTTTGCCAAATACTACATTTCCTGGCACCAGAGTCGGTGTACACGCTATTTCAATCACAGTAAGCCAAAATCCCTTTCCCATAAAATTAGGAAAGCAAAGGAAAAGGGAAATTATAGGTATCGAATTTCAAAACACATCGCTGCAAGTTAAAGTTAGATCCATCTTTAGAGCAGTATTACAAGAAAAGTGGCTAGCTCTAGAGTTTCTAATCTGGCAAGCGTAATGATATATGTTACGGCGGTAGGCATGCTACAACTATGTATAGGCCTACTACAATAGATTGATGCGCTGCTCTTTCTACTTATCAGATGATTAAACCAGAAACACAAGCCTACAAAGCTTTAGAAATTAAATTTAAATTTAATAAAACAAAGCCAACAGTTTGGAGGGCCTATCACTCTGGAAGGGCTGTAGGCACTGGCCTATTGTGCCTATTGGCAAATCCAGCCCTGGCTATAGGGATATCCTATACTAGTGATTTTACTAGTAAGCAACCACATGCATTAAAGAGGTTGTTACTCATTTCAAGCCTAAATACATGATTGATTGCAGTCATCAGTCTTAGCTATGGTAAAATTAAATGGCTCTTCTGGGCAACTACAAAAAGACTCGACGTGCAACTAGACACCAGTGGCATTGAAAATGAACTGTCACTCTGTCAGGAAATATCCCACAGCCAAGTATTCTGCTACTTTGGGAATACATATGCGACACTCATGCAAATTAAGTAATTTAGCGCTGGATCTGAAGATAATAACTGCAAGACGCACAATGTCAAACGCACGACTGCAGGAACAGCCACAACAAAACACTTAATACTGTAGTTAATACCCTTCTTCTCTTAGCATCTGTGAGCTTTCATCGACCATTGTCCGACCGACGACCGTAAGCTATCAACGAACAGTCCATTAATATGTGCAAGCAACGGAACGGGTTAACTTTTATTCTAACTTAACAAAGGTAAAAACTATATCTCTATTCAAATATTGATGCTAGCTTGCAATTGCAACGCACCTGTTGACAATATGGGCAGTACCAGTCGGTCTCTGGAATAGTCAATAGTGGTGGTCGTAAGCAGAGTGTGTGGTATGCCGCATCGCAGCCATCACAAAGCAATACCTGTAAAGAAAGATGGTGGTATCAAGTAAAGCCGGACAGAATTACACATCTATCAAATTGATGATACGTTTATCAAAATAATTCCAAACATTTTCTTTAATAATTGTTGGCAGAGTTTGATTTGAAGCATAAAAGTAAAATATTTCAACAATCTTTCCTTTTCATGATATTTCTTCCAGCCTTTCTACAACAATCGACAGGCATATTCTCAAGTTTAATTTTGCTGTCATTTGCTTGCTTGCCTATAATGGGCTTGGTGATTGTGCAATAGGAAATCCAGAGAGTCAGTCGTCTTGTCATGATCTTTCCTCCACCTGTCCTACGGAGTGGGGAAGGGGCTACGCTGGCACCCCTGTATAGCCATGGAAACCTGTCCTGCGGAGCAGCTCGTTCGGGCGGACGAGGCGTTCGCCCTTACTTGCCCTGGTGTTTTGTTGACACTTGTCGTTTCCGTTTTGCAAAGGCTAACTGCCGATTGTCTATTTACGGGTGTTCCCCGTGACGTCGTTGTTCCGTTTTTGTCCTTGGGAAGGGAAAACATGGCGGAAAGACACGCATATTTAACTGGAAAGGCACTTCGACCCTCCGGTGTTCGACAGCAGCGGACCGGAAGCACAAAGTAAAAAACCCTCACTCCTAGCTCGCGCTCGCCTGCATTCGGGAGGTGCCTAATGGACCCGAGACGTCGCCAGAGTTCTGGAATAATCTAAAAGTGCCGATTTCGATATAGCTCAATTCTTCCATTAAGGCGCGTTGATGGGGCGTTGCCCGTTGCCGATGCTCGCTCCACTCGAAATAGACTGACGTCACACTTGCCCCCACCCCCAAGAAAACACATTTAAGAGGGTTCAATCAGCAACAATTTGCTACTTGTTGCATTGGATGCATTAGTTAAGCATAAAAACCTCACCTCTTCTGGATTGCGATTTGAGAAACATCTCGCACACGGATTGTCATCTTCGTCATCAGAAGGTTCTGCAAATAAAGAAGAGCAATTGAAACTTAGCACAAGAAATACAAGCACAATTCTGCAATCTACGAGATATTTAGATATCAAGCAAACAAACAAAAAACGTCATGGGTAAATGAACAAATTTCCATCCTACCTGCGGTAGTCTTTTTAGTCTTTTTCTTTGCTTTCTTTGCTTTAGCTGGAGATGACACTTCTTCTACTTCAATCTTTTTGGCCTTGTCCTTTCTTTCTTTCCGTTGTTGCAAAGCCTTGTCCTTTGGATTACATTCTGATTTAGCCTTCAGCTTCCCAATGACGGTTTCAAGCTCTTCTGGGTTACTACAAGTCAAACGTTGGTAATTCAATAGTTCAGGTTATTAATTTATGTGACATCAGCAGGAGAACACAATGTTCAATCATTATCAGCTGTGCACCCTGGTGTAAGTCTTAGTAATTAGCACGTACATCCGGAAGAGTAGTTATTCTGCACGAAGATCAAACAGCACATTTTAGCCTAAATTAGCTATTTATTTATCGGTATATTTATTTATAGAATGTTTTTAGCTTTAATTAAGTTAATCAAGTTTGAATTTTTACCCAGTTTAAGTCAGTTGATAATTTATTATTGTCAATTAGCAAAAGACTCTATGTAATTAAGTTAATTAAGTTACTATATTTCATGATTGCTATGTATTTTACTACAGGTGAAGAGCCACCCAGTGGAAGTACTGTAATAAAAGCCATTATTATTAATATTAGGTATTAATATTATTATTGACCTGCTAGATGAATCACAGGGCTTTGTTCCTTTCAGTTGAGCTTCACTCATGGCAATGAATAAACGTGTTTACAGAAAGACGTTGTGTTCATTTGCGTGTTCCTCAGAGTGAACTTCTGTTGAGATCATAACAAGTCCGTCTTCCTGTTTTGTCGGAACGTCATGGATTTTAACGTAAAATCCGACAGCGGAAGTCATCGAAGTGCATTGAGTCCTTCTGTGACATTACATCGATATCCACTACTCGCAGTCGATCAGCAATGGTAAGCTGTACATCATCACAAACACCAAGCCCGCTTCTGCGACATTGATGCACGGTCGCTTTTCTTTGTTTGGACATGCCATTCATTGTTCGACTACCCCACGGGCTATTGTCACTGACCCCACAATCAACCAGAAGATCCTTGTTCTTGTGGGAGACAGGGTCGAATTATCAAATAGGCATGCAGCCGTTGCTAAGCAATAGAACCCGAAAGAAATTTGGAAATTATTTATTATTTACATTAGATAGAATTTGTAAACATTTTGCAAAGTCAGCTACTTGATAATAAAATTGTGTTTCTAGCTCTATGAATTGCAATTGCAGTCCTTTACTTGTCATCGTGTCAATGCCCATCGACAGCCTGCCGACTCAAATATCAGGAAATGCATTATGTGACAAAAAATAAATCCAAAAAGTACCCTAGGGAATATGTCCCTGATCCAGACGGTTTCAAGAAAGATGCTCCTTTAAACGCGCTAAGAGCCCTTATGGTATTTGAGCTTATGTGAACTTACATGGATCAGATGTTGAACACCCTGCAAACTGCAGGAATGAGCCGAGAACAGGTTGGCTCAACATGGTGAGAGATCACAAGAGCCACAAAACAATGGTGCCAACTATGGTATCCCAAGCTTCAAAAATGTGAAAGGCACAGACAGCATCGGACGTATAGCCCCAAAAGTATACAACTCCATCCTCGAGATGTATCCCAACATTTGTAACAGCAGCAGCAAGAGAGCTTTTATAAAAAGAGTCAATGGTGTCAACCTGACTGAAGTAATAGATTGAAGCGACGGTAGACCATGACTATTTTTTACTGCGGTCTTTATAATGTGTCTCTCCGTCTCCTTTTTATACCCTATTTTAACGCATGCCTTTTTAAATTGATCTTATCCCGTTGTTTACGCTATATTTTTAATCATTTTTATTGTAAATCTTAGAACTCGTAATTCTGTAAAACGTGCCATTTATTGGAAACTGGTTGCATGCATGTATTTCAGTTGAATACGAGAACAAAATAAATTGATTGATGATGATCATGAACTATCTACGGCCACCATAAATTTAGATTGCATATAATGTGCAAAGAGAGACTATTTTGATCACATCTAGCCTGTACATTGCTATCCATCAAATGTGCCACACAAAACAACAATGAGGAAAACCTGACATGTATTAACATCATATCTTACCTTGCCACCAGCTTCCAAGATGTGCCATCATCATCATCATCTTCTACCATGTACAATCGCAAACTATCATGCTGGAAATCCTGGAAATAAAAATAATCCAATCGCACCAATGTTTGACATGCATGTATGGGTCCAAAACCGAGCAATTGCATCAACACAATACTAGTCACAGGATATTTCTTACCTCTTGAAACCAGGCTAGCCTTCCGTCTATGTCCGACCCGATGGGCTTCAGCCTAAGCGTTTTTGTATTGTCCAGTTTGACATACTGATCGTTAATAAACGAATGCAGCTTTGGATTTTCATCAAATTGAAGATCGCAGAGGCTCTGAAATGACGCAAATTGTACAACGATTAATATTACATCTTCCTCATCATCATCATTTAATCAGAAAATCTAATTAGACATGGTTCATTTTACAAAGCTGATACACAATACACAAAGAAACTTGATGTTAAATAAAAATACATATACACAGATAGAAAAATAGAACACACAAACAGATTGAAATATAGTAAACAACAAAGCATGTATATAAGTGTCCACAACAAAGACACTTGTAACCCGCTGGGTGGGCCTTTTCCTTGACCGAAGAAGGAAATCCATTCAAAAAATGTGCTCCAGCAAACTGAAATGAGCGTGTGACAATGTTGAATGTACATATTATGTTCCTGTGCAAGTATGCATGAATGATCATGTTTTCAAAAGAAGTGGTTGACAAATCGAAACACGACATAAAATAAGCCAACAGAATCAACAGCCTCTTACCTTCAGCAATAGAAGCTTATTTGCAATACTCAGGACGTGGTAACCAAACGTTGTCAGATCCCAAGCAAATGAAAGATCCAGCAAATTACACACCTGAAATCAAACACAGTTTCGTCAATAAAGTACACCTTCAATCTTCCTTCTTACCGCAGACCGAATAAAATTTAAGAAGCAATATTTGCGTTGTACCCCTTAGTCGCAGATCAAGATATTTTTTATTGTATTATGAAATCAATGCAATCAATAAATAGGCCTATATACACTGTTGGTGCAGAATTGATATTTTTTGCAAAATCTTTACACCAAATATGTGTGGTTCTAATTTTCCCATTAGTAATGTTTGTTGGATACCGAGATTGTCCATTACAGAAAACTATAGCGCGCAGTGGGAGTCAAACCCACGACCCCTGGATTGCCGGACCATTGCTCTTCCGTTGAGCTAGATGCACCCTTGTTGATCTGCACGAACAATCTCCTTTAATATTTGTGAGTGATCCTCGCTACGACGTTGTGTATGAGGCTTGGTAACACGATCCGTCTTTCCTTTTACGAACCACCATGAATTGCTTTGTAGAGTCACCAGCGTGTCGATGTAAATCATACACTCTCCAACAATGCTTTTTCCTAGATAGAGACAATGATGAAAACAGACAACAACTGACCTTTGATAGAAACTTTGGCAGAGTCTCAAGTGACACACGAGCAAGAGAACTGTATTGAGTTTTGCAAGATTTTGCCAATTTCCGCATCAACTTGACATAAAGGACCTCGAGCAAGCCTTCTTGCACTGTAAATGACAAAAAGAAAGATCACAGCGACTCATTATCCAATTCTTGCGACCTGATGAGTTCAGTGCTACGCTTACACTGGTTTCAAAACATCCTTTGCCAGCTGTCAAATACGAGCAGGGCAATAGAAAGGGAGTCAGACATTTTAAACATACTTAACGGAAAATAACTAATTACAGATAAAAGTTACTTTTGAAAGTGAAAAGTTACTCTTTGAAGGTCTTTATATAACTTAAGTAACTTTCAAAAACTACTTGTTATTTTAAAAATTATCTAGTTAGCCTACCTTTCAAAGCAAAACTATGAGCTAGAACATACACCCATGCCATTATACATACATTCTTGACTATTGTTGAGAATCGAAACAAAGTTTGTATTCCTCTCTTGTGTGCAGAACATCCTTATAGACTTATTGGCCTTTGCTTGCTGTTGATTTTGTTGTCAAAAACTGGAATGCTCAGATGTGTGTGTGAATTTATTTTGAAAAATCCATGAAGTTAGTGTTGAGTCCCGCTTACTCAATCTAAAGTGACACATCCAAGTTATAACGACAGCGCAATGATACCGGCTCAGCGGTCAAACAACAACTGTCTATTTGTAAAGACAGTACAGAATATATATTATATGTAAAAGAGGCTCACATGAAAGTGAGGCACAACATTACAAGATAAGTTTTTTATCATTTAACTTTTCTTTGAAGCATATTGCACTTTGAAAAGTATTCGCATTGTGATTGAATTGAGTTAGAACTGAAAAGTAACTAAACTGTTAATAAAAGTACGCAACATATAAATTAGACAAATTGCAAGTTCTAAGCTACAATTTCAAGTTACTTTTTCATGAAAATTTACTAAAAAGTTGCTTTCTTCATTTTCAATGCCTACACATAATTTTACTAAGAAAATAGCTGCAAAGTTGTACTTTAGCTGAGATGCATGCTCTTGTTGGGCATTGGTGCACCTGAAGTGTGCACTGCAGCCGCTGTTTCGGCATTTTGTACACTTGCACCAGAGAAATTGGCGAGATGAAACATACTCTGCAATCTGCCTTGAACTTGCAGCATAGGAGAGTCCAAACATAAACTGTGCAAAATATCTGGTATGATAAAAGACCTTTCCAGTAAGGAAAACAATCTGGAATGGCTGACACAGGCATTACACAAAGCTACAATTTAGGCATTCAAATACAATTTAGAAATGACAACGTTATCAGCCTAACACGAGCTAGTTAAAATCATCTGGCATCACTACTACGTTTTGATAATAATCAATATTTTGCAAGTAAACATGCAAACATAAACAACAGACCTCGCCTAATGTTCATTACAGTTTGATTGTCTATATAGAAGGCCTAGCAAAACAAAGATTCAGAGTTCTTGGACATGCCGGCACAATTAGTCAAGTGGCTTTATAATTGCACATAAGCAGGCCTTTCTATTAAGATCATGCCGCTAGTATTTAATGACCTTAATCCTTTTTCGTACACTTACATTTATTTGTTGCAAGTTCGTTGGTAGAAGTAAGGGCAACCTCCAGATCATCTATTGAAAACTTTGGTAGGCCAATGAAGTCTCCAAAGATTTGGAAGAAAGAGCAGATGACAGCAAAATTAGGATCTTCAGATGCCTTTTTGGTAGCTATAGCCAATATAGAATTGGAATCTTCAGTCATATCTTCGTCAGATACGACAGTTGTCGAAACGCCTTCGCGACAGTCATCAACTTCGGCAACGATTGCATTGGAAACTGGCTTGCTTTGCTCTTGCTTTTCGTCCTCTGCAGCTTGGTCACTAGCTTCCACAACGTTTGACTCTGACATATTGAATAAGTTTATCTGATCGACTTAGTCGACTCTTCCCGCGATAAGAGGTAGTTAAATAACTGTAATAGATAAATTTCAAATGACAACAGCTAACGCCAGACCGCCATGTTACTATTTCACCGAAAACACCGCGCTCGCTATTGCCCACGTGATACTACATGCACCAATCACAGATGAGAACAATCAGCCGGAAAACCGAAACAAAACATCGCCACATGTTTGACTTTGTACAGTACACTTGTCCATTGGACAGTACGTTGTCTGTACAAATTTATCTGTACAGTGCAGTGTAAAATGCACACGACCGACAGTTATATTATATCTGCTGACCATTGACTGGAAAAATTGATGTTTAACATGGGACAGCAAGGGATTCCCCAAGTTAATTTCTTGAGATACCTTTGGACTTTGGTAAAGCAAATTTATAAGTTTTGAGTTTTACAATGCTTAGCTCACTAGCTCACCAGGAGGTAATTAATTACCTGCTGCTCTGAATCATTTGTTGGTTTGAAGGAAGAAAGGTCACAACAACTCAAGGAAAATTCTAAAAGTAGTTTTACTACTGTATTGTTTAATTCAATTACGTAACAAAACTACTGTGAAGCTTCAAAACGACATACTTAGGGACCACTCATTATTAATGTAAATTATGTCTAGGGTTGGTGAAGAGAAAAAGAGTGGGTAACTCAATTTTGGCAACACAGAAGGTTGGATAGTTTTTTTTACTGCCACGTTCAATTGATAATCCTTTCCTTTGCTAATTAATCGATTCCAGTGTCCTATAAATAAATTTGGTATGGCTTCCTCTGGCTTATTCTATTCACATTTGATCTACATGGATGACGTAATGCACTTGATAAGAGTTTTAATACAATTAGGATATCTGATTTGCTGTCCACATTTATTTTAATATAATATGAATGTAATCATTAGAGGTTCGGTAATTTGTTTTCTTGGCTACCTGAAGGTTGGGTAAAACAATAAATGTTGAAACTTTTTGCTTCTATTCGGTAGCAACCAAGGCATAAATAATGAGCTGTCCCTTACTGTATTCTATTCCGCCAGGGCTGTAGTCATTTCGCTAGCTTGACGAACTGCTTGACGGCATGCCGTACAGTTTAAAAGACCAGTAAAGTTTGACGAAACTATAAAGTGTTCGCCTTTTGGAAATCATAGGCTCAGGAAAATGTTTATTGTAATTCTTTTCCGAACTCTTCTTCCAAAAGTAAGATAAATTCTTCAGTTTTGAGTCCAGGATCACGTCTTATTAATGGGATCAGAGTTGAATGAAGAAGCCGCGCCCAATATTTTACATCTAGCCAGGTTCGTGATGCAGGCTCAGCTAAATGGATTCACGAGTTAATGCATACCTGCAGTTAGACGAATTTCATGAGAAAAAAACTATTTTCCAAGACTGAACTACAGGTCTACAGCAAATTTACAAAAAGCGATGAGAAAAGCAACAAAACTACGCTTGAATACGTTCATCATTATTGTTATCTTTTATTTCCTCTTTTATTTTTGATAATCAGGTAGCCAATTTCGCACTTTGCTTCTTAATTCATTCCGTCGTTTCTCTTGCGCTCTCTCGACGTGGCTGTTTGCAACGTACTCTCGCCATTGCTTCATAGAATGCAATGAGATGGATCTACAAACGATAAATACAAACAAATCTTTTAATCCACTGCAGAATCCAATTTTGATAGCTATCTTCCAATGTAAAATATTTGATTATGAGTCGTGTAAGATGTCGCGATGTTAATTGGACAAGCGATGAGTCAAGCCGAAGAAAAATATGCCAGCAATTCCATTCTACATAAAGCTAAGGAGTGGCAAGGCTGTAGACTTTGAGGGGACATAAGCCACGACTATGACTCGATTTTAAACTGTAAACCCATTAATTTTATTTATTAATTTTTAATTATTGATGCTCTTCTTTCGATATGTATCCCCTCAAAAGTTGCATTATATACAGTATGCAATAGCATGAAACTGTATGGTATAATATTCTCTTCAAAATAATAAGGAACGCAACCGTTGCTTGCAATATGAAATAAGGCATCCAGGTCTATCAACAAAAATGCCTAAAATGGATTCAGTATTTCTTTTGAATGCTTGTCATACGACAAGGAAAGATGGCAGAGTTTAAAGAGTGCGCATGGTCGTTGGTGCCAGAGCTCTTTCTCGTGAGAGACAGCGTAGAATACAGGACCGAGTTGTCAACATGACGAGGTAAATCGGAAAGAGGATACTTACAAGATGACACGGCTACATATTCTTATCATTACGTTAATACGAAATGATAACATCAAGTTCACACCGAACACGCGTCAGCCACTACATAATTATGATAAAGTAATGCTTTCGATTAATTTTGCTTTTTGAAAATTCTTGCCTTTGAATGTTTGTAGCCTGACTGTTCATCCATTCTGTGGCCAAGATCTTCAATAAATCCACCCGCAGAATGGGCATTTTATTTCATCTACAGTATAGTTCAATCTCTGATGAAATTTAAAACTTTACATACGGACGCTGCTGTGAAGAAACATTTTCTAATTGAACAAATTACTGCTCATTTTCAGAACATGTCTGCCTTTTAGCCTTTAGTAAGTGTCTTAGATCGTGGTCAAAGTTGTAATCGATCTCAATTATCGGAGTTATTTCTTCAATAAAATGAATGCATGCGACTGTGAACCAAAGTTATATACTCCAAACTGCAATACAATAATATCATCGAATATCAGCACCCCTTTTCATGTGGTCTCTACCTTTCGTAGAATTCATCTGCCTCGGTTTCCTTAGACCACATGGCGAGCCTCTCATTCGTCACATAGCATTGCCACAATGCCAAAAAGTGACCAATCAATTTCTTCTTACGATGACGATTTGCGATTATGTTCATGCCCTCTGCTCTTGAAATATTCTACGAAAGTAAATTCATATTTAGAACTAATATCAAAGACACGTACAGCCGAACATAGATGTTACAACCTCATATTCTACATTTAATCCAATCAGGTAATGGTATGTTCTTGCTTCCTTTTGAATGTGATGTCTCGGGGGTTTTAACTGAAGGTTCACGCCTTTCGTGTGCCTTGATTATCGTAACAATCAATATGTCTCTCTTCGGAAGAGGACACGAGAAGGAGAAATATCGCCTGTTAGGAACGCTGCATAAAAATAACCTTCAAACGTAACCCAATACTAATATAGGGAAGCGAGACGAGGCTGGTGTTGTCACATGCTCAGTGCGTAATATGCACATTTTCTGTCGCAAATTTCCGCCACTTCGGAACTTGGAACGAGTCTGTAGCAGGGCCAGCAGCCATTAAACCTGCCAGTGGAGTCTCTGGTTTGTGGAGACCGTGGCTGATCAGGCACTGCCTGGATGCCGCTATGGTTAGCGTTGATGGTTCCACTATACAGCGCTCACGCGTGCAGTCCTTTGTTACAGATCAAGGTAAATAGATAACAAGGTAGCGCCACCTGGGCCCGACCGCGTTCTCAGCGGAAGTTGGCGTGA
>OFHS01000413.1:0-44214 GCA_900245855.1 Calvadosia cruxmelitensis
TTACTGTTTTAACTCGCCATATTGTAAAACGTATCTGTACAGGTAACTGGGGATTGGAGTTCTCCTTCTCCAGTAATATGCGAGAATAAATAAAATATATGATGATGATGATGAAAGGAGAACAACTTTGAGGGCCACTTCGCAATTGAGTCTTAATTGTGCGGTAAAATTATATCTTATCGCAGACATTACATCTGAAGAGCTCTCAGGGAGCAGGATGCCTTGTATTATATTTAATATAATTGTGATTAATATTTGCGAGAAGCCATACCACAGCACAGCGCCTCGAAGTGAGTCTTGCTTCTTGTACAGTAGGTGTAAATATAAATGACATTGTGTCCACATCCACGTTGCAAAGCGTTAGAGCATCGAATGATGAAATGTAGGTTTAGATGAAAAGTTTGATGTCACCGAAATTCTCAAGCAAGTTCAAGAAAACTCACAACTTGCATGAATTCAGCCATTCAGTGTACAGTGAAACCTGTCTATAATGGTCACCTTTCGGACCTCAGGAAAATGACCTTTCTATCCAGGTTGATTTCTATAAAAAGTGTTATTTTGGTGTTATGAAGACACTTAAATGACACTTGACACTTTCTATAGAAATCAACCTGAATAGAAAGGCCACCTGTCTCAGAAGGTCATTTTTCTCAGGTCTCAAAGGTGACCATTATAGACAGGTTTCACTGTAATATCAAAATATGATATAATTTTTCTTTGTAATATTAATTATCATTTTTAATAATTGTTAATGTTAAATTGCTTGATTCAGCTGTAGATCATTCATAGCAGTGGGCATGATCTTATAATGTTGTGTTATTGCATCCAAGAACATTTACATGAAATGCGTGATTGTGCCAATACCTCTTTGACTCCTTGTTCTTTTGTGCGCTTGACGTTCAATTCTTCGTTTAGTTTCTTCAGCTCCGTTTCTTCTGGTGATATCATGTGACTATCAGAGCCAATGGCAGTCGAGGTAGAGCGCAATAACGAGGTCTATAACAAAAGAGGCTATTCAAAAAGCGCACGCAGATATTCCAACATTATTATACAGTATCAATCGGTGATGATTTAAATACCTTCTTTGATAATAGTTCTCGTTTTTCTTTCAATATTTCGAGCAGCCTGTTTAAAAAACAAAGACGTGCAGATCATAACTGCTGGAATGTATCATATTAAACCGTAAAGAAGCCTCTCCGGAAGTATCCAACAAAATTCTCCACGTGAATAATACAGAGACCTAAAATACCAATTCTTATTCGCATCGATTGCTATCGAAACCCTTGGCGCATTTTGCCAATCAGCCAAGACCTTTGTTGAAAAACTAGGCGCTAGATTGAGTGGCACGAGCAAGGTCGATTTCATCATTGCAATCTTGAGCTAGGCCATCCAGCGCGGAAACATCGAGAGCGTACGCGGCACATTTGCCAATGTTGAAGGATCGTTAGTATTAGTGTTTTAATGTATAAGTTTGTATTTAAATAAAATAATTTTGAGAACAGACAACGCTATGTAAAACAAAAATAATTCAGATGTACTTCTCCCGTTTTTCTTTCAGGGCTTGATTCACATCCTAAAAAAGCAAAACAGTGAAAATTAATGAAAATTAAAGAAATTGAAAATTATGAAAGATGAACGATCTGTTCACTAGACGAACAATCAATGCCGTCTCAAAACCAAAACCAGTGCTCTTTACATGATAGTCAAAAGCAACCACACTTTAATTATATTGTAGATCTATGGAGATAGCTCATTCCTCCATCTCCATCTCGAACGTGAAAAGAACACCTTCATGATTTAATAATGAATATTAATTTCATTTGTGTAAATTCAAAATTACATCGAATTAAGTCACTATTTGACACAATTTATTACTTTAGATCATTCAGCCTTGTAGCAAAGCAAAAAATGTCTCCCGAACAAACAAACACAGTGCTTATGGGATGACCTCAATCATGTATTTTCTTTTGTATTATCAACCTTGTAGCACTGTATGTTTCTGAACATGATCAAGTATATCTATTTACTTATCTAAAAGAAGGATTGATACTGAAAATAATTCCCTGGTATAACAGCAACGCAAAGCCTAGTGCAGAGCATCAGTTGTATACGGCAATCGTTATATAATCCGAATGCATCATGCTTTCCTTCCAACGTCTATTACTGTGGCTAATGGATAAAATACCTTCTTAGGGAGCACAAGTCTTGTATCAACTGACCCTTCAAGAGACATCCCTGGCAAAATAAACGAAAATAATTTTGTGTGAAGTGCATGTCATGAATGATGACCAGTGTTCTTGAATACAGACAGCGCATTGTCCAGACCCTTGACAGTACAGGTACAGTATACAGGCGAAGAGAAAAGCCGGTTCGACTTTACTGTATAGCGGCGGGAAAACAAACACACGTTTTGACCTCTGCCCTGTGATCAGAAAAAGCTTTTGTCTGAGGCGTATTCATCCGTAATTATTACTAATGATTGGTCATTAATTTCAATGTTAATTGAAAACATTACCTCCGTATTCCGACATGAATGGGCTGCGCTTAAATCAATTAGCGCTTAGTGAACTCAATCAAGGGGACATTGATGGCGAATGGAATTACATCAATCAATTAACTGACACGTCTGGATGAACTAATCATGATTTATTTGAATAACAAACCTTTGCATCCGAAACGAACCAAATGCATCGCAATAGAAAATTCATAACAATTTAATTTGCCGTCATGATCGATATCAGATAGGTCCCTGGAACAAAATATTGAGAAAAGGCATTAAATCTACCCGAAGGGAGGAACGGCCAAATGATATACTACGCAATACATGCAGCAAAGTTATATCATTAGCTTAAGAAATTAAATAAATTAATAAATTAGGACAAATTTAAACATCGTTTAGACAAAATAAATTGAGTAAAATACTGTAAACTTTTATAGGCTGTATGTAAGTGATATTTATATCCTGTATTTGCCTTTCGTGTCCAATTTACGGAAAATATATCAAATCAATCAATCAATCAATTAAGTTTCATTGAGTTGTTTTGAAGGCTCACTATACAGCAACGCAGACAGTACAGTGAAAATAGATATTTTACGGAGTTGTGCGACAGAAATATGTTGCTCATCATACTATGTCAATTCATCGCTTGAAGCTAAGTTTAAACTTGAGACAAAATAAGTAAACGTAATTTTCTTGAAAAGTTCACTTAATTTTCATGTTGAAGTCAGAAGTAAAACAGATAAGCATATGAAGATTTGTAAGCAAATGAGTCTAAAATGTCAAACATCAAACTGTATGATATCAATTATGATCTCTTTATTTCTCGACCGTTTCAAAATACTTCACGTACGTCTCATGGCCAATGCGACCAACAGTCTTTCTCATATTGATAAAACTCCCAACACCCAAGAAACCTGCTCACGGGTCAAACAGAACGTGGTTGCGCCCGTATACTATGTACTGTAGTACGCGTGCAAAGTTATGTGGCGTATCACAGGGGCAAGAGAGAATCGTCACTCAGATCATTTTTCAACCACGATGAGTACCGGCTAGCAATATTATTGCTAGCCGGTGCTCATGGTGGACTGCGATTGGCTTGTTGTCTTGTCTCTCGCGTTCTAAATGCTATCATGACATGTAAAGGATATTTTACGCTGAAAATCATCTACTATGCTGTTTACTATACACGGTCACTCTACCACACGTTACCAACATCACAACTCACGTTAACTTTCTTTCTCAAAGTATCGTTGATGTCTCAGTAATTTATTAATTCCATTGACTCACCATATTCTTGCCAGATATTTCATTGGCAATCCAGATATAGCCATTATTCGTCCAACTTTGATACCTTCGAGATAAAATAATAGTAGTGTTGAAATATTATAGTAACACTATACAATTCAAAGCCATCATCATCATCATCATCATTATTATCATCATCATCATCATCATCATCATCATCATCATTGGTTTTCTGCCTTAAGGCAGGTTCTAGGCATGTAGCAACGCCAATTCTCTCTGTCGCGGGCTCTCCTCTTCATCGCGTTGTAAGACTCATTCACTTCTCGCATGTCAAAGCCATCACGTACTTGCAAATAACAAAAGCAGTGGGTCTGCAGCAGTGTCGACAGAAGTCAAGAAGCTGACGTTGAGACGCTATTATCACCTAATGACGGTTTCCAATATTTGCAAATTGGACGGTATCAGTGCTAAAACCATTCACATAGCCACACAAGCCCCAGACACATGTACCCTCAATTGTCAATAAGAAGATTATGTTTAGCGCTCACCTTACTCTTCAAGAAGTCCACACGTATGACAAATTGTCATCTTACATTGAAGTTCCCCTACTGTAATTCAATTTACCGAGATACAAGCGAAATCTGTTTAGATTGGGCGAATTTCGATTAAAGCAACTTCCACACAATAAGATGTACGTTTCATAGAAATACCGGTTTGAAAAGTTAGAAATATTCTCCTTGATTAACACCCTGTGTCTGCTTTCACCAAGATAGAGATATTAAAGAAGTACAATCAAACCTGTATTAGCGACCACCTCTATATAGCAGCCATCTGTGCATAAAAGCCACTCTTCATAACACCAAAATGATATTGTACTTTCTATAGAAATCAACCTGAACAGAAAGGCCACCTGTCTATAGAAATCAATTTCCTCAAGTACCAAAGATGACCGTTGTAGACAGGTTTCACTGTAGTAGTTTTCTTACGGACATCTTAGAATAATTAATTATGAAACTCGTCTGCGAATAATCACCATCCAGATAAATTGCTTCTTTTGGCGCCAGCCATGTGAAGAGTTTCGTGTACGCTCGCCTCTCTTCCACTGAAGCAGGTGGTACAGTCACTGTAGTATATGGCTTGACACGCAATTCCGGGGGTAGATACTTTGGTAATGGACATCCACTGATCCGTTTCTGAATAAGATGGAGTGCGATAACAAACTCAGCCTCGTCCAGCTTGTCATCTCGATTGAAATCAGCCAGCCTCCTGTTGAAATTCAATAAAAGTTACACGCAAATGAGGTGCTTATTCGCCAAGTGCAGCCCACATGCATGATGGGATGTCGCCTTTAAATGCACAGTTTGATTGAGTTAGATATGACTTCAGGTGTAACGAAAAGTAGCCCATGGATCTGGCCGACTAATTTTAATCAAATTTCAACGTTGCATTCGAGCTTGGACAAAAAGATGTTATCTTGCCTGTCTGACCAAAACTAATAACCTCCCGGAGCCTGCACTAAAATTCCGATTATTTTTTTATTTTCATCATCAAATCAACAATGTCAATCGCAATTAAACTAGCACAAAAACGGTTCTACTCTTAAATTAATCTAAAATCAACAAATATTATAATAATTATTATAACGGGACTAAACTTACATTTAAATATCTAACCGAAAAGTTTCTCTTTGTCAAGGAATTTTGTGCTCTGGAAGCAAGAAAATATCGTGTACGTAACTGCCGAAAATTACGTATATCGTATGTTGTTATCGATCCTAAAACTAGGACATCGGATGACCATGCCGAATCAGTTTCTGCTCGCGTGAGAGAACAAACAAAATCACGCTGAAATGAAATTTAACTATTTATACTGTAGATCTACTTTATGCGATATTTTTAACTCTTGTAAGGTCGACCAGTAATGTATTTAAAGAGGATACATAGCTACTTCTTCTTTGAATAAACTACTACAAAACAGACCACATTTAAAATCTAAAAATAATCCAGGTCAGCACTTCCAGTTGGTATGATACAGTATAACTCACAGTTTTTATTGTCGATTGGTGTCTGTTTATCGTTTCGAAATAATTATAAATAAAGTCACAAAATTCAAATTAATAAGTAGCTTCAGCCCAATGGCGGTCACCATCTTAGGATAAATAAAACTTAATATTTTGCGATTACGTCGTGTGACTTCATCAGATGAATAAATCTATTTTAGATTAATGCTTTTAATTGTGTCTTTCGAAAGCTTTTGACACAAAGCAGAATTGATTTCTAAACGAGGCTAGCGAGTTTCTCACGGACGCACAAATTGTATAGCAAAGGTTCAAGTCTTCTGCTATTGCTGTAGGAAGTTAGCCGCATGACCAAGTGAACCCGCTAACAATGAATCTCTATAACCTACATCGCTTTTCTTTAGTTGCTACTAATAAATTAATAATAGTTATCCTTCAAAATGAAATTCACCCTTCCTACGAATTTTCCTTACTGATTTCATCAAAGGCGACGCTTTTTCTGTGGGATAGTCACTAGTGACACACAATAGGGCTCTTTCGTTTGATTCATAACATCAAAGATTAAAATAGTCCACTGTCAAGCTCCTCTTGTGAACGCGCATAGTACAAAGCGATTTCAAGTGAAGAGAACCGTCCTGCTGTCAGACTACAACAGACTGATTTCCGAAGGATTGTTTGACAGAAGTCAATTTGACAAATCCAACAGAATTAGCAGTGGCGCATGACCCCACAGAGAATGCTACGACGAATCAGAACATACAGATGGTAGAAAGAAACCCTTGAGCTTACAATAAAAAGTAGAAATCTCTCAAAATTATTGCACTTTAGTAGCTTTAATATTTTATGCATAGCTTGACATTTGTGAATATCAAAGACGTAATATTCGTATTCAAGACTTACCAAATATGCTCTAATTCGTCTGGTGGGAGTTTTGATTTTTCAAACAGTTCTCTTGCTCGTTCACCTAACCGAAACAAGGAGACAATCAAATAGGTTTGTTTATATGCTTTTATTTAGATGGTAGAGTCCTCCGGTCGGCCTGCAGGGGGCGATTGAAAGCATCCCAGTGGAAGGGCTCTCCGCCCCACCACGACCTGCAGTCACGCCATTAGAAAACAGCAACGTAGGTAAATCATTTCACTGAAATTCAACTTTATTTTATCTATAAAACAACCGATTCTCTGCTTGTCACGATATCTGACATTTATGAGAGTGTTATAAGACAAGTTGGTCTACCCACCGCTCAAGAGGCAATTGGAATCTGGCCCGTAACTGAAGAAGAGTGCGTCATGCCGCCATCGTTGCTCGTCTGTGATTTGAACGTATTTATCTAGAAGAAAAATCAAATAATATGTCCATATGATAACTCTAAATTATTATGAACCATTGTACTATATAGTCTATAATTTGATTCAACCAGCAAGCTCGCAACTTACCGTCGAAAATCTTCTTCTTCCGCGGTATGGCTTTCTGATATGATGAATTGTTGAGATTCATTTTGTTTTCTTCTGTATTGGTCCGAGAGGTAATATCTTTCATTCACTCGATGTATAAGAAGTCACTTTGCATTCACGAATAGCTGAATGTCCTTACTCGTTAGTGTACTACTACTGTATAGCAGTAACGCATCTAGTAGCTTCCACTAATATTTACATCACTCTGCTTTGCCAAAACGAGATTGAAGCTGGTAGTGAATTTGAGATTGTTCACTTTGCCAAAATGGCGGTCGACGTCGGTGAGCACGTGCGATTGATTCTATCATCGAAAAAGAACGCGAATCTGTTGGTTGACTTATTAAATCGCTTCGAAACTGGTGTTAAAGGTTACAAAGAGATGAAGGAGTTATGTGCTGGTTTATCGGATGTTTTTACGAAATACCTGAATGAACGAACGTGGCACGGCCATTACGAAAAGAAGTCAACTCCCGCAAAAGGACGAGATACTAAAATCAATTCTGCGAAAGATGTTTTCGTTGAATGGGCTCACGAGAAATACAACTGCTACATCAGTATGTTACTGAAAAAGATTCAAACTGCGGATTTGAAAGTGAAATGTTGTTGCATAGATGCTGTTTTGCGTCTCTTGAAAACAGAACAGAAAGCTTATGCCTCTGGTGAGAACTCAACTCCAAATGGCAGCTTTCCTGCTGTCCACTATTCCAGACTCATTGATGTCCTTGTATTATCAAAACAAGACCTTTCGGAAACTGTAAAATATTTCGCTGATAGATACACTGGCTTTGGAGATCTGAAATATTATGCCTTGAAAAATATCGATAGAGCAATTGCTAAATTTTGGAAGAAGTCAATACACAGTCATACTGCTGCCGTTGCTACAAATACGTTTGTACTTTTAAAACATATATCCATTCCAAGTGGTGATGATAAGCCAATGCAATCATATTGCATTTGGGAACAAGACAAAGTGTTCTCCTGTAAAGACATCAGAGCTGTTTACGGCCAAGCATTTCTGAGCTTCCTTCGACTGGATTTACCCGTTCCAATACATCGGAAAATCCTTCTAAGACTTGACACTGATGTCATGCCGCATCTTAGTGATCCAAAAGTATTAATAGATTTCTTAACGGAATCATACAATGTCGGCGGAGTGACAAGCTTATTGGCATTGAATGGTTTGTTTACATTGATATCATCGTACAACCTCGAGTATCCTGATTTTTACCAAAAGCTTTACAGTTTGCTGCAAACAAATGTTTTATACGTCAAATATCGGTCAAGGTTCTTCTATTTGCTGGATATCTTCCTGACATCAACTCATCTTCCTGGGTACCTAGTCGCTGCCTTTGCAAAGAAACTTGCCAGGCTTTGCTTGTCTGCTCCAACTGATGCACTGCTTGTGATTTTGCCACTCATACTGAACATCCTAAGGAGACATCCAAACTGCAAAACTCTCATCCACAGACAACCGGTGCAGGTAATTAATTTCAGTTTGGTCATCAAGTCAAAAGTAGCACCACACAACCAATTAGATAGTTAGTCCATAGCGATCAGCCAATCAGCAATCGATACAGCGACTTCAAGTCTTCATTGAACTAGTTTTACGAGCAGAACAAGAGTTAATATTTATTCTCTCAGTACATTGTTTTATAATGTTGATATAATTAGTAGTCTTGCATTTCTTTTGGATCATCTATCATGTATCTGCTCCGTGACAATAGTTCTAATTTGCTTACCGGATTACAGGATAAATGATGATTTGAAGGACTTTCTTCTGTTGCTTATCAAGTGCTCCAACAAAGTGCAGCCTGCCTTCAAATATTATTTTGTCAGGCTGTTATTGCAATTAAAGTGTACTATGAACTTATTGTTTCAGGAATTGTTGGTTGATGAATCGCAACAAATTCAAGAGGATCCAACACCAATGCAGAGTCATGATGTTTGCAATTTAGATCCCTTTGTAATGAATGAAGCTGACCCCGCCAAATGTCGGGCACTAGAAAGCTCTTTGTGGGAATTAGAGACATTGAAGCATCACTTTTACCCGGATGTTGCAAGCATTGTTGAGAAATTCAGCAAACCAATTGAGCGTGCAGAAGAAGACCTGGCAGACTGTTTAGAATTGACGATTGATGACATATTTGATAAAGAGATCCAGGGCGTCGATGAAGATACTGACATTCCGATGAACTACGCCGAGCCTTCTGCAGTCATGTCCGGTTGCACAGACCTATTCTCTGTTTGATACATTATGCAACACAGATCAGTCGAGATAAAACCAGATGGGCGAATACTTTTATGTAAAGTAGTTAATACATACATTTGGTAAATCTTTGTGAGCAGAGCTAGTGGCTACTGGCTAACAACGACGAGCAACCCTTATGGGTCGTAAACATAGCAGCTGATTAAATTTGTATTTATTTTACAAAGCTATCGAAATGATTTATCCTGTCAGCCATAGTTTTCATGACTATCAGTTTTAATGTAAAACGGTGTACGGTGTGTTCTCTGACTTGATTTGGAAATATACCGCAGGAAATGCAAGCTCTCTCTTTCAAGCCATCCTATGATACAAGGTTCAGAATGCTTGTATAAATGAAGTCAGAAACATTAATGGAATTCTTGGCAGAGAAATTATCTTGTAACTGCCTATTGTATTAGAATTGTTCAGTCTGGCACTGTCAAAATATGCGCTACGTACTGCTGCCTGCATGTAATAATGGAAGTATCAAGCTCCCTTTTATTCTCCATCCCATGTGGACAAAGAAACACATAAATACAGTACACACATGATACATCTGGAAATTTTTGCGAACATGTGTTGCAGCTGTTCACAGATTGTGCAACTGTTTGTCATGGTCCAGAGACATCCCCTTTGAAGTAATTATAATGACTAAGGATGTCCCCATCCATGCATGCCCAACATGGCGGATATACATGCCCCCCGCGCACGATCAGCTGAAGTCTTCCTGATGCAGGCTGTAGCAGCAGCTGCAACAATTTCCTTCATGTTTTTCGGAGTGTTTCAAAGGAGAGGTGATTGTCTGAACTCTCCGTGGTAATGTGGTTTAAATTTGCAGGTAAAATCTTCTTGGCGTGTTGTGCTATCGCTGTGATCTTGAAAACAGTGGCCGCCTCCGAAACTAACGAAGAGGGCGATCTCAGTATCGTTTCTGTTGATGGCGACGGCTTGGAAGAACCTGTACAGTTTGATAGCCAACCAGCAGGTCATTTACTGCCATTGGGAGAGCATGCCGAACCGACATCGCCCGACGGCGTTGTCGCTGAACTGGACTACATGATTTCTGGGCAGGATTTCTACGAGCATTTCGTTCGCAAACGAAAACCTGTTGTATTTCGAGGTGGCGCGAAAGATTGGCCTGCTACGAAGCACTGGCACAACGAAGACTACCTTCGTGAACATTACAATGACACGCTGTTTGATGTTGAACTAGCAAAAACCCATCACACGGAGTTGAACGTACGACAAACGATGACCATGGGGGAATTCCTGAACCGCTATGAAAAGGAAACGATTTACTTGGATTCGCCTTTTCCACAGAGCAAAATGATTCGTGACCTTCGAATGCCGTACTGCATGCAGTGTGAAGAGCTTCACAAGACTGTAGAGAGTGCTCATTTGTTGTTCTCAAGTGGTAATACCAGTTCTAGTTTTCATCACGACGGATACGAAAACCTTCTTGTCATGGTGTCCGGCATCAAAACCGTCTTGCTCATCAATCATACGTATACAGAAGAAGTCTACGGCAACAACGCAACCGTCTTTCCTGGCGTTTCACCTGTTAATCCTGAAGGGGTTGACTTATTCATGTTTCCAAAACTCGCTAGTGTTCCATTTTACAAGGTGAGACATCATGAATGATTCAAGCTGTGTCTGACCGCGTTCACAGCGTCTTTGTTGCGTTTGGGACCACACTTCATAGGCCTAGTCAACGTAATCCATCTTCATTTACTCAGAATATAACGAATTTGCAAAACTGTTACAAATACATGGGAGCAAATGATATTCCGAAATAAAATAATTTAGAGAATTATAGATACGACTACGAGCGAAAACCATATTTAGAAAGTTGGTTTCCAAGAATGTAAATGACATCTTCAATGTATTTCAAATTGTTCTGGTAACCATAGCGTTGTTCGCAAACGATAATATTCCCTGCATTGGAAGGGCTTGGAAAAGCATAATTAGTGGTAAGACTATGGTTAGGATCAGGAGCAATTAATTACAGTCAAACATGTATTAGTGGCCACCTCAATAGAGCAGCCACCTGTCTATAAAGGCCACTTTTCCTTACGCAAAATGACATTTGCTATAGAAATCAACCTAGCCAGGAAGGTCACCTGTCTATAAAGGTCATTCTCCTCTGGTCCCAAAGGTGACCATTATAGACAGGTTTCACTGAATGGTCAAACATGTCCTGAATGGCCACCCAAGGCCAAGGGGCTAATTTGATTGTGGTCACTAAGTACAGTGAAACCTGTCTATAATGTTCACCTCTGGGAACTGAGAAAAGTGACCTTTATAGACAGGTGACCATACTGTCCAGGTTGATTTCTATAGAAAATGTCATTTGTGGGATATCAAATGTGGCCTTTATAGACAGGTGACTGCTCTATAGAGGTTGCCGCTAATACAGGTTTGACTGTAGCACCATAAGTCCTTAGCGCAACTGGTCATCAAGACAGGTTGGGTTACAAGTGTTTTCCATGCAGTCATCTTGACTTGGATGTGCGATAGTGTTGTACGCTTTACTTCAATATGTATCCTTTATCTTAGATTACTCTGAGGCCTGGTGACATTCTGTACAACCCTCAGTTCTGGTGGCATCAAGTGCGCTCTCATCAGTCACCCAATATTGGTGTCAGCATCTGGTTCCTTGCTTTTCAGAACTACAGTGATATCACAGAAAATGAGGTAGGCGGGTTGCATAGATTCCTCCAATCCTCCTTCTGCACTTGGGTTTCTAGACAACGTTTGCATAATGTGTGAAGCATTATTTTACCTTCAATAGACTGCCTTTGTTAACAAACCACATTTTCATAGCCTGCATGAAGACAAACTATTTTTTCTACAAAGTATTATGTCTGCACAGTTGTGGAAGCTTCCTTGTTCATCTACTAATATCAGTTTTAGAGTAGTGTCTGTGATTCTGTGAATGGCTGATCAATCTCTCCCTTCTGTCTTACTGGTGCCTAGCAACTTTTCATCAGTTCTTGATCTGTCTGCAGAAGCAATTAACGGGGTGTTGGATTTGCAAATGTAAACACTTTTGACAAAAGGAAGCTGATTTATTTCTGTCTTGTCTCCATGCCAACCAGGGCTCTTGCGTGGTCTTTTCTGACAACAATAGATTCAAACTAAGCATTCACAGCACTCTGCTCTGAAGCTGGTACAATGAAACCTGTCTATAACAGTCACCTTTGGGACCTGAACAAATTGACCTTTATAGACTGGTGGCCTTTCTGTTCAGGTTGATTTCTATAGAAAGTGTCATTTTGGGGTTATGAAGAATGGTCTTCATACACAGGTGGCTGCTTTATAGAGGTGACCGCTAATACTGGTTTGACTGTAGTAGGCAAACAAGGAAGCTTGCACAACTGTGCAGACATACTATCTTACAAAATATAGTTTGTCTGCACACCGGTTGCATTTTCATTGTTGTAGACTACAAAGTGTTAGCATAGTAGACTAATAACATAATAGATTTCAGTAAGATAATAGTAGTTCATGCAGCCATCTTGATTTGACTGTTGATCTACTCTAGAAGTATGGTGATAGAAGATCATTGCTGTCTAAGATTTTACTTCGGCGATGTAGGCGGCTAGCATGGAATGTGTTCAACTATTTACCGTTTGAAGACTGCCTTACATTTTGAGTTACGTTCAATAATCCTCAATGGCATAATTATAAATGTCACCTTTGGCCTTTGCAGATAAAAGAGCAATTTGTTTACATACTGAAAGCAAATCTGTTGTTTTTTAGAATTTTGAAAGTCGAAATGTGGTCAGATCGGAAGAAGAATTTGCCGAAGTTGTCAGTAAATCACCAAAGACAATTGAATGTCACAAACAGAATCTGAACATCAGAACAGCGTCTTACTTCCGTTCCTCTGCATCAGATTTAATATCTGTTGAGAATGTGACCTTGTTGACGATGAACACTGGGCAAAAAAGTGGGTTGACAATCTTCGTGCCATTTCACAGTATTTTAGCAAGCATTCTCATTATATAGGTCTTGAAAGCTAAGCATAGCAGTCTAGCATCTATGCGCATGAAGGCATGGTAGTTGGTTAATTTCAAATAACGACGTTTCAATCGAGTAACTTTATTATCACAGCTGGCATTCAATTATTGTGTACACCGTTACTGACATGGCACGTTTTACCAAATGACGCAGTCTAAATACCACAAAAATTGTTTCAAGATAATAACCAATTAAAAAGATCAAAAGTATGAGAGTTAAAGAAAATTACTAATTTGCTGGTTATTTTACCGATGTTTTTTTCTGATTGTAACTTATAATTGGCCCATTAATTTGGTAAAGCAATGTGTATGCTATGATAATAACATGTTGGACCCAAAACCAAACCAAACGCAATGTCAGAATTGCATAATTGTGTGATCAAACAAATGAAACAAATCGTTATGTAAAAGCTTTAAGGGCTGAAGAGTGCACCAAGCGCAAATTGCATAACAAAAACGATATGGCTTTGTAACATGTTTAAAACTATTGTCAATAAGATGTAGTTAGAAAATGCTCTTGCAACAAGGTTGTGTGTCTATTGTGCCAAATAAGCACAATTATATTAGTTTTCAAATAAATCGCCTGATTAATGGTTACCATTTTTGTAAACAGAAACCGTTCATCTGTAAAACCGATTATTTTCCAATTAATCGGTCCATCTCTACCTGCTGTTTATGGAGCTAGGATGTAATGATATTTTTTACTTGTTTCAGATGGTATCATTTGTTGAATGTTTTGTTTTGCAGTGCCCATTGTTGGTTTTGGCACAGCTGGATTGTTGTCAAAGACAGCAGAATCTGTTCTAATAGCTCTTGACGAAGGATACAGGTAGGTCCAACGTTTTTTGAATTTCGGCATTCGGTTTTGGAGTCACTTAATTATTCATTTGCTTTTTCTTGGTGCAAGTCAGTACATTGAAACCTGTCTATAATGGTCACCTGAGAAAAATGACCTTTATAGACAGTTGGCCTTTCTGTCCAGGTTGATTTCTACAGAAAGTATCATTTTGGGGTTATGAGTGGACTCTATACATACGTGGCTGCTCTATAGAGACGACAGCTATTACAGTTTTCACTGTGTTCTGTATTTTTATTGGTTTTGCAAATAATCTTTTGTTTTTAAAGAAAATCGACATCAGCCGATGTTGGGTCTTGAATAAAACAGGCAACAAACTGAGAATTTTAGTTTTTTGTTTCTTTCTACCACACATGTCAAATTGTTGCATACAAACTGTAGCACGTGCTTTAGTTTGTTGTTTGTAAATGTAATTGTGTGTTCTGTTGTATTCGTCCCAATGTAAACAATCAACACTGCTCATATTGGCTACGAATTCAAATAAAATATGTACACACGTATCAATATCTGTATCAGCTTTGTTTGATATGAAAATTTTCCGATCTGTTCCGATTCGAAGCCAATATGCTCTGAATTTGTCTGATCCGATAAGCTGTTAAAATGGTTTCAAAATATTCTGATATCATTATCACACTATCTTTTAGAGTAATTTCCATTTTATTTCATGGATGTTTGTATAAAACTCAGATATAATTTAATATATCAATATATCGATGCTAATATGAAATACATCAGTATTTGCCCTGAAATGATGAAATGTAATTTATCAAATGGCATTAGCATAAACCTATGTTGTAATTTTAAAATAAATTTTGTATTGATGTAACCTATTCAATGAATCACATAGGAATGTGCCAGCTATTATCTTGGCATGGAACCAAAATTGAGCATGATTGAATCAGATCAGAACAATGCTAACACTGCATAGCCGGCGACATGATGCTTCAATCCAATGTCTTCAGTGATGATTACATAAACACAAATGTTTGTACAGTCAATCCTCTATTAGCGGCCACTTCTATAGAACAGCCACTTTTGTATAAAGGCTACTGTTTATATCCCCAGAATGACACTTTCTGTAGAAATCAACCTGGACAGAAAGGCAACCTGTCTATAAGCTATAAAGGTCATCTTCCTCTTCCCAGAGGTGACCATTATAGACAGGTTTCACTGTGACATGAATTTTATTGTGTTCTAGATTGATTGATTCAGCTCAAGGCTACAACGAATCTGGTGTTGGCCTTGCGTTGAAGAAGACAAACGTTCCACGTGAAGATATCTTCATCGTCTCTAAGATCCATCCAAAGCATCTCGGCTATGAACCAACATTGACATCTGTTGACCAAAGCCTTGTGGATCTTGGCGTGAAGTTTATTGACTTGATGTTAATCCATTCAAAGGATTGTGACGAGGGACCAGATGCCCTGTTGCCTTGTGATCCCGGTGGTCCTCAGGGAACATGGAGAGATACGTGGCGAGCCCTGGAGAAAGCAAACGATGATGGTGAGCGAGGAAAGCAGTCACATGTGATGCAATAGTGACCTCATTGACCTTTAGCAGCAGGAAATCCAAATTTATCCCAGCTGTGTAAACATGTATCTACCAAAACATCTTTAGATCTAGTCACCATGCTGCCTTTTTTCCTCGAGTAGGCATGAAGTGACATGGTATTCAGGCCAGTAATTCAACTGTAATAGTTTTAGGAATTTTAGCTCAAGCCTGCACGAATATTTAAGAAGTTGTTCCTGAGACTGGAGACTTAATGATGGGACTTTGTTGGTACATGCACAACTCTGTGAGCGAGCTGTTTTCTTGTTTTTGTTTGCCATTTGAACAAAGTGGAAACATTTATCAAACATTTTAATCAAACATTTTAATTTATTTATTCGTTCGTTTATTATGTCTTTAATTGTTTCCACATGAAGTCAAAAATAATTTTCGTGGTATTTAGGAATTGTACTGCAGTGTCAAACGTGCCTCGAGTGAGCATGATTTTTCATGCGTAGATTGGAAGGTTCAAGTCTAATAGGGCTAAGCAGAATAGAAAGTTTCTTACGCTGACTGAAATGAATGGGTTCTAAGTGCTTGGTTCGACGCTCACTGTGGCAAGCCTCTCGTGACGTCCTTTTCCTGAGCCTTCGTCACTTATCCAGTCATCGATTAGAATAGACCTATTTCACAAGCTACCATTTTGGAAAAAAGCAAGTGCATTATGGGGAAGGTTGATGTCTCTGATTTTGGAATAATTATGGTGAAAGCTGGATTTGAAACTGATACAGATTTTTTCAAGTTGTGCTACTTCCCTTAAAAATTATAATTCCCGATATTATTATGGGGCAGAAACCCAATCTCTTTGCTACTTCAGGCAATCAACATGCCCCACAATGCACTGGTCTGTCCCATAATGGTAGCTTGTGAAATAGGTCTATTGCTCTATCTTCAATGTGAGACAATGACTGGAATAAATATCCACCTTGCGTAGATTGATTCGGATCTTACTTTTATTACTGCAGGTAAAGTCCTTAGTATTGGCGTGAGCAATTTCGAAATTGAAGACCTGACAGAATTGATGCAATTTGCCACACGCCCCCCTGCGGCCGTTCAAAATGCCTTCGATCCGTTCTTGCATGACGAAGCTGTGAGAAGCTGGTGTCGCGAGAACGATGTCGTCTATATGAGTGCCAGGTATAATATCAAATCCCTTCTTTGTAATATGTATGGTGTAACCCTTGTAATCTGTGGTTCAAAAGGGAGTATGTGGGTGTGGTTGCTGTCTCACGGTGAATCTTCTACGAGGAGGAGGGGGCGCTGCCTTAAGAAGAGGAACGTCTCACGCCGAGACATGTCTGTTACAGTGAAACCTGTCTACACGGGTCACCTCTGGGACATGAGAAAAATACCTTGATAGACAAGTGGCCTTTCTTTCCAGGTCGATTTCTATAGAAAGTGTCATTTTGGGGTTATGAAGAGTGGCCTTTATGCACAGGTGGCTGCTCTATAGAGGTGGTGTAACCCAGGTTGTGATCCATTGTTCAAAGGGGAGTATGTCGGTTTGGTTGCTGTCTCGCATGCAGCCTTGATGGGGGAGGGGGAGGGAGAAGAAGAACGTAGGAAGAAGAACGCCTCACATCGAGACATGTATGTTACTCCAAAACAAGAGAGTTACTTATTAATTGTATTGATGGTTTCTAATGCAACTCCTCCAGAGTAAGATGGGGCTGTGTGATGCAGCTAAAGTAACCCTGTTGGATCTCATAAACTTACCCAGGTTGAAATGTTTTACCTAAACACTCACCCAATCTTACCATTTCATCCCGAGTGTCCATCCAAACCTATAAAGAAGTCCACTCTGCAGTTGGAAGTTCGCCGTCTACCATGGAGTGGGCTCTTCTCTTTTCAATGCATTGCAGTCATAGTTTTTAGTAGGTTTTTCACGTGCATTGAAATGCAAGTGGGCAAAAAAATAACACATCAATTGTGTAATGTTCTCTCGTAATTAATACAAGTCGATGCGATGGGGGATTTTCTTTTGATTCATGCTTTAAATTGTTTTTATTTTCTGCAGTACGTTAGGTGCGGCATGGGAACGAGATGGTATGACACCAAATCCTGTCCTGACTGATTCTGGTCTTCGTGACATTGCCATTAACAACGACATTGATGTCGCTCGGGTTGTTCTGCGATGGGCCATCGATCAGGATGTCGTCGTGCTACCCCGCTCAGCCAATCCTGATCACATCGCTACAAACTTTCGCTTGAGTAATGTGGCTCTCAGCCCATCTGACAAGACCTACATTGAGGGTTTGCCCGCCACCATGGACTTCGAAGCTTTGAGACGAATCCCGATCGAGGCTGTCACCATGACGACGACCAGCGAGTTGACATCTCCGATGGATCATGTGACGCACGAAGTCGTCGCCGACGGACAAGCGATCATTTATATTAGTTCCGACGATTTTTACATTTATGCATTTGACGCGACGACCGGTCGTCGAATGTGGGAAGTAAGAACTGCCGATGAAACTGGTTCGACTTGTGCCTTCAACGCGGACGGTAGCGTGACCTATTGCGGCGCCGACGACGGCCTGCTACGGGCGCTAGATACCCGTACGGGCGCCATACTATGGGCTGCCACTGCCAACAAGCCAATCACATCATCGCCGTGTGTTGGAAGCGATGGCAAAGTGTTCGTCGGTTCGCACAACACGAACTTCTATGCGATCAATGCTAATGGTTCATTGGTGTGGAGGCGTAACTTAACCGGTAGCATCTGGTCCAGTCCGATTATAGAAGATGGAATTGTCTACATCGGAGCAAAAGCTTACGACATTGTGAATTTCTTTGCATTGGACGAGGCCAGTGGGAAAATTGTCTGGTCATATGAGGCATTTGACGGCTTCATGTCTTCCCCGAGAATAAGCTACGACAAGGCAGTTGTTTACGCATGTGATACAAGTGGGCACTTCTACGCGTTCAATGCAAAGAACGGCTCACTCTTATGGAGAACTGAATTGCACGGCAGTTGTGAGTCCAGTCCTGCTGTTGCCAAAAATGGTGTTCTATTTATAGCTACGGTGTTAGGGCGCATGTGTGCTTTGGACGGTAAAGGCGGAACGATCATCTGGACGACAGAAGGTTAGTAGACAGGGCGCTTGTCTTAGAATCAAATTGTAAGAAAGGCACACCCTATAGGTCTTCATCCAAGGACCAGAACTGAAGCGTAGTCTTTGAACAGACCTTTAATCTCCATAAACAGATTTCAACACCCTAAGAACTAATCGTAGAAGGAAAGGGACCTATTTTGTGTTAGGAGAAATTCCTTTTTTCTACAACTTATATAATAGGTTTTTGAACTTCTGTTGCCCCCTTATTTGATGCCATTTGAGACCTTTCTGTACCTCTCGTCTGCACGAAATATCACACAAGCGTGCTTAAAATACCTTCAGCTCACTCTTAGTACAAGCATACTAACCTTGAGTTTGAGTGTTGATTTATTTGTCAAAAATGTGAAAGTATAATTGACAGGTAAGCACAGGAAAGTAATAATGCTCACGTTACCCTTCCAACGACATTTCTCAACTACATAAACACAAATGTTGCTAGGGCTCATATGACAATGATAATGACTCCTTACAGTTACAGTGAAACCTGTCTATAACGGTCACCTCTGGGTCATGAGGAAAATGACCTTTATAGACAGGTGGCCTTTCTGTCCAGTTTTGGGGTTATAGGGGTGACCTTTATACACAGGTGGCTGCTCTGTAGAGGTGGCTGCTAATACAGGTTTGACTGTATACAGAAAACATTAAACGTAAGGAAACAATGAAACTATGTAGCATTTCTTGATACTTTGAAGTCGATGCGTCACCATCGAATAATCGTGTGATGACATAGTTTTTGAAGTAATAGATGGTCGACATTTGAATAATAATTATTATTATTGTGATTTTTCCAATATTGCAAGCTCACATTTGAGCACTCTGCCTCTTTAAAAAGTAATAATCGTACGTAGTCGTGGCCAACTATGCTACATTTACATCCAAATGGATTTAAAAAGACAATTGCATATCCTAATGATTTTAAAAGAGCTAATGATGTACATCTTATCCAAGAATTAGTAAACAATATTCAGCTAGCTTTGATTTAAAACTTTTCGGAAACGGAGCTGCAATGACGTTCTGCGTGAGACTGTTGTTTTCAGGAAAACGAAGTCTTGTAGGTCTCTCCTGTTATATATATATTATCCTGTTTGCGCTGTTTCATTCCAGTTGCTCGAGACACGAATTCAAGTCCTTGCTTGGGAAAAGATAACGTTGTTTACATTGGAGCTGGCAATGGGACTGTGAGTGCTCTGCAGCGTAGCGACGGGCAAGTAATATGGTCAACGAACATCGGTTCTAGCATATTCTTTTCTTCGCCGCGTCTCGCTAACAACGGATTGCTCTACATTGGTTCTGTGGACGGGCCGCTTCATGCCCTGGACGCTGCTTCAGGTGAAAAGAAGTGGACCGCTTCAACCAATGGGCCTATTGTTGGTACTCCACTGATAACGCGTCGACACGCCGTGTTTTACGACTAAACACAACCAGTGTATTTTATTTATCTAACATTCTGCGCTCATCTACAGTGAAGATCGTTTATTTTGTTTCGGGCATGTTCGTTAAGAAACTTAAGACCATGTATTTATTTAGCTCTTGTGAATTAATAGTAATTAATTTAGGATATTTTAAATTGCAGCCGTACGTGGGGTGATACAAGTGACCTCTTGTGAAATCCAAATGAACGATATGTGTTTATTTTGAATGAGCAACGCGCGCTTTGTAACTACTGTACATGGTTGTACAAATGCGCGGGGAAATAGTCTTCGATATATCGTTGGACCAGACGGACATGTACAGAAGGTATCTACGATTTGATTACTACATCAGTCATCGCCTCTAGCGTCCCCGGTCTTCTTGCGACGCTCCCGGATAGTCACTGCATGCACCACTTGGGGTCTTGAAGCTGATCATAATTCAGCTGATACTAGCTGGAAGTAAATTCTCCTCCTTTAATTTGCCCCTTTATAATGATATTTTTTATTCGATCCATTGCCAGCACGTTTTCTTCTAAACCTTGCAATCTCCATGCGATCGGATTTAAAGCTATTACTGAGGCCAGTGGCGATAGAGCATGGAATGCTTTACCCTGTCAGCTCAAGCAATCAGTAAATTTTACCAAATTCAAAATTGATTGTAAAAACTTTATTTTAAATACTACGCAATAATTTTAGACCTGTATATAATTCTTTCTTTTTCTTGTACATATAACTTTTTATACCTTTAATCTATGTATTGGATTTGTTATTAGTTCTGCTCCAAGTAAAAATTACATTGTAACGTATGGATTACAGAAAGAAATGAAGTCACACACACGGAAGCCATTCCTGGATAGAATCAATCGAAACTTATTGCATGTGTGCAATGCACAGGAAACGGGTAAGGAGTGTAAGGTCCCCGACAAGCTAGAACATTTCCAATTACATTGTACCTCCAACAGATACATGCGCATTAAATACGAGCTCGGTCTCTGTCTGAGATACAATTTCTCAGATGATTATGTCATACTTTCTGTTGTTGCCATGGTAGCCGCTCGCTTTCTTTGCCAACATGGCGGCGGCTGGAAACAAGGGAGGACAGAAGGAATGCTCGCTGAATTACGTTCATCAGAATGCGATTCTCTGCGAAACTATCAAAAAGGAACAACAGAACCAAAAGCTTTATACCAGCTATAGCATAAATCCATTCAAGAAAAGTAAGTACAGGCAATTGTTTTGCAGCGCATACATTTCTTAGCTGCATTAACGCTAGGCTGGAACAGATCACTGGAAACTGATTTCTGAGAATATTTTCGTTCTATTTCACCTCTCCTTGCATCCATTCCTCAATCACGATGATATGAAATTTAATTCACAGTGTACACGTTATCTGGGAAACCGAATTCCATCCATGATTCTGCCGATGGCGAAGAAGATGGTAAGCTATAAAATATCTTGGAGAGCTAGACTCAAGGCAACCATGATTACTTGTTTCGTAGACTTTCTAACGTCGTTCACATTTATGAGAAACAATGCTTGTTTTTCTTCGATGTTTTCAAGCATGAGCCTGCACCAATAGTGTTTTCTACCCTTCTTTGGTCAATTTAGATGATTTTCTGCATGTGATAAAGGGAGCACACAAGACACCAACTCAGAAATTCGATTTCCCTCAAACCGAAGCTCAAGAAATTGGCTGGAACACAGAACCACTGGTGAGACCAGAGAAGGCTACAGTCGAAACCACTTATCACAATTTCCAAGGAAACTTTGTAATTTGACGCAAGTATGCTCCAAAAGCGACACCTAATTGAAGACAGACAGTTTTCTTTATTCCTGGTCTATAGGTTAAATGATAGTCTCTGTGTGCAGGCGGCTGTCATATAGAAAGAGGCAACGGTTTATGCCGGTTGGATTGTGAGACAGCTAATTCCTAGCCCAGTTCAATAGGGACATATATGGGATATTATTCATACAAGGATATAGACGTCTGTGAAATATAGATATAAATATATTAAAATCATCAAATTGTGTTACAGATTGATCACCATCGCTACGACCCACGGCTGCACCATCCACGAAAGCACTCAGAGATCACAAAATACATGGATGCTTACTGGAGACAAAAAGAGCAGTCAGAGAATCTAAATTAATTGAACTTTTTACAGCAGAAACAACACGTAATACAATGATTACAACACAATTGAACCACTCTGTATACAAAGACTATCTCCTGGCTAGGAATATAAAATCTTGTTTTGCAAACTTGTCCTAGCACAGAACTGTGTACGAGTCTGCGTAAAGTCATGGAACGTGTTTACAATAATGTAAAATAAATGCTGCAATGTGGCTTTCATGTAGTACCACTTCAAGTGTGTAACACGGAAAATGGTGCAGATATTATTTCCTTGTGTATCGTTTCCTGGCAGATTTCCCAGGTCGTTTGTTTTTATTGCCCTGGAAATCAAAACGGAAACAATAACAATATTGCAATGATAAGGAAACATTATTTGATAACTCATTATTGCCTAAACGTTGTGACGAGATCACACAAATCATTAGGCCTACAGAATTCCCCGGAAAACCACAAAGTGGACATGTCAACTTCTGCAACACACAATCAGCTATCAGCTTCTAAAGCTAACCACTGATTTCCACAGAAGTGTGTGGTGCCATATTAAAATGCAGATACCTAATTTATAAGTGCTTTGCTGACATGTGATTTTGAGCTGAAGTGGACACTTTTGACAGCATAAAACAGTGTGGATATTGACGTTACAGTCAGATCTGTTCTAGAAGGCAACTTTTCAAAACCCCAAAATGACACTTTCTACAGAAATCAAAAGAACGTGCAGTAGACCCTCAGTTTGGATAGGCCCTTTCCAGGGCTGTAAAGTAACTAGTTACTGTAGTAACTAGTTACACGAAAAGTTACTTTTTGGGTAACTTTTTGAAGTAACTAATTACTTTTCACTGAAAGTAACTTTTGTAACTAGATACAATTTTTCAAAGTAACTAGTAACTTTTCAAAGTTACGTTTGTTTACGATTAGTTACTTTTCAATTCTAGACATTAGTTGATTGTGGGTACTGTTAAGATACAATAACCTTCAATGCATTCATGTATGCATGAAAAAATCCACCAAAGATGGTAAATTGGAATTTGTTTAAAATACACATGTAAATTATACCTTCTTTTCTTATGTGAACATCGATGAAAGTAACTTTGAAAGTAAATGTAACTAGTAACTTTCCCTGACAGGTAACTAGTAACTTTTGAAAGTTACTTTTAGAAAATAGTAACTTTAAAGAGTAACGGTTCATTTTCGAAATAAAATAACTTTAACTGTAACTAGTTACTTTTAAGAGGTAACTTATCAAAAATTTGGCCCTTTCCCAATGTCAATTTTGCATGTTCAGATTGACATAAATCCCCTCAGGAATACAACTGAATTAGCTTTGCTACTCAAGAGTCAGCTGTACTGCTATAAATATATACAGTTATACACCGGTACCGTCAAGTATAATCACATTTAGCTATACAATTTTATACATTTATGGATGTCAGATAGTTGAAATTGTTGATGGAAAGAATTGTAGTGTAATCGTAAAAACTGTTATGAAAACATGCTGAGTTTTGCAGTGTGCCATAAATAAGCTCTTTATTGCGATAACAGATCAAGCAAACTCACTGGTTTCTTGTTTCTTGGAGCTTTGCCGTGAATAGCTGGACGAAAACTGTCCGTGTCTCCAGAACTTTCAGCTGTGTTGCCTTTTAACTTTCTCTTTTTACCGCCAAATCCATACTTTTGATCCTGCAGCAGCCACAACGAATTGTCAGTAACATAAGCTAAGCCTACACATTAGATTTGGCACATGTTTTCACGCTGAAGTTATTATAATCTTCACACTGAATTGACACTGTAGGTCTACCTTTGCTTTTCTTTTCATTTTGTTGCCAGGAGCGCTGCAAGAAAGAGAAACATGAAGAGTTTGAGTAAAATTTAGGTTTCATGTTAGGTTCTTCTTCGGGGAACATAGTGCAGAAAACAAACGTGTCCTTCTTGAATTACCAAGCAGTACTCTTATCATCAACTTCAGAACCGACATTGTAATTCAGAAGAACAAGCAAATGATGAACAAAATCCATAATGGTGTTGAGTACCACATTCTCAAGCCAAAGAGAAGACACAGTTCAATGCTATCAGCTTCTCATCCGCGTAACCACTCCCTTAATCATTCACGAGACATATATATATATATCTTCAATTACATAAGAACGAGGCCTCATAACGGCACTAAGGCACCAAGGCACTAAGGCACTACAATGGTACGTAGTGCCTATACCGTATTTGACAACTGCAGACATCTCCACCAATATGAAAGGAAGCCAGTCAAATTGATAACATACTATCAAAATCCATCATTGGCTGAACAAAGAAGAATAACACTTTCCATCAATTGTTCTATTTGGAAACACAAGCTGTTGTAATGAACAGGCCACCTTGGTACAGGCAAGAATCTCTCAGTGAAATATGGGTCGAGATATATACAGGGTGGCGCATTTTCCCTTTCCGATGGAAAATCCCAATAAATCAGCTCAAACTCAATATTTTTAAAACGGTTTACACCATTCGAAAGCTTATTCAATAGGAAACAAACTGAAAAAAACGTTTGAGAAAATCCGTTGAGGTACAGCCAAAATATGGCTTTTCAAAATAAACACACTTTTTCTACTTTTTCACTGCTACATATGTAGTTAAAATTGTTTATTAGAAACTAGAAAGTTATTTTTCAAATGAACAAATGGCAAAAAATTGTTACAATACAGAATAAGTAAATGTCACGAATGATTAATTTATTCTCTAGCAACTTCAATGTGGCCGCCTTGATTTTCAATCCCACTGGTCTCTTCCCGTCAGAGCCTATCTCAACTATTTTGAAATATAAATTCCCACGACAGGAGAGATGGCAGAGTTCCAAAGAGTACATATAGTTGTTGGTGCCAGAGCTTTATGTTGTGATACACAGCGTAGATAAGAGCCATATATTGGCTGTACCTCAACGGATTTTCTCAAACGTTTTTTCAGTAGTTTCCTATTGAATAAGCTTTCGAATGGTGTCAACCGTTTTAAAAATATTGAGTTTGAGCTGATTTATAGGGATTTTCCATCGGATGGGATAAATGCGCCACCCTGTACAGTATGCAACATTTCAGTTAGAAAAGAGGTTTGAATGTCACATGTTGATTGCAGTCATCTGGGCTAGCTCAAATAGGACTTGAAATTCCATCAAACATTGAAACTTTGGCAAACAATGATTGATATCGATGTCTAGTATTTCATCATTACAATGCAAGCCCCTCACAGTAGATGATCAAATATTCATCAGATTTCCTAGTTTCAAGGCCAATATGGACGTATCTTGGATCGGTGCCGATATACCCATATATAAAACTCAGTATCAGAGCCTATTATCAAGTTTAAATAAATGAAATTTAGCAACAATGTTGTACCCTCAAAACTGAATTAGCGGCCACTTCTATAGAGCAGCCACCAGTGTATAAAGGCCATTCTTTGTAGCCCCAAACCGACACTTCCTATATAAATCAACCTGGACAAAAAGGCCACCTGTCTATAAAGGTCATTTCGTTCAGGTCCCATTAAGGTAAACATTATAGACAGGTTTCACTGTAGTCTAGTACTGATATTGGACCATGTCGAAACAGTTTTTCCAGCACGTACACCAGATTGAGAAAATCAGAGCACATTGGCATCGAATTGGATCAGGAAATCCCTCTATTGAATAGCACTGCTATATAGTACTCTAGCTGATATGCATGCCACTTCATCTACACATATACTTTTACAACATAGGCATTTTTAGTAGGACAATACCTTCCTCCTCTTTCCTTTTTCATGTGCTTGTCCGAAGACACGTTGAATTGTTCGTCTTCTTTGTTGGCCTTGTCAAACTTCCCACGTGACTCTGTTGGTCAGACATACAAACGAAAACATCAACACTACCGCTTGAGTACGACAGAGGACTCGAGCAAAACAACCGGCCGACAGCAAACAGGGAATGGGAAGAATGATACATGCAGCTAGTTTTAGAAAATTATACTAAATAGATAAACAGCCGTATTTTAAAGTTATAAACATAGTATTAAATCGCGATTAAATCGAGAAATGTGAATCTAGAGCCCTGTTTCTGAAATAGGACCCTGGATTCCGTGAAAAATTGAGAGCCCTAAAACATGCAATAACAGTATCATAAATAACTGTTTCGAAAGGCCATGTTTAGTCCACGTACTTTTCTTCATCTGCTCAACAGCATTCATTGCTTTCTTCTTCTCTGCCTGTCTCTTCTCCAAGACTTCCCTTTGGACCTAAAGTAATCAAATCTCTGTAACACCGAGAACACAGTCACTAGCCGAATAGGCTCATTGAGATATCTAGAGCCAGCAACAGCTCGAAGTGAAGTATAGCCAACTATGCATCATAGCCATAGGCAGCAATCATCAAATTAATTACCAGTACAATTTTCACGGAAATGACATCTGGAAGCCATTATTAATCTCAGAATGTGGCACATGAGCATTTTAGAAATGTATACAAAGTGAAACAATGCAGTGATGAGATAGACATCAGTTTTGTAACCCAAGGTAGCAACAGATGCAGAAGCCTTGCAAACAACTACCAATTTGAAGCTTGTGAGAATAGTTACCTTCTTTCCAAACTGCTTCAGTTTGCGCAGCTTTTTGGCCTTCTCCGAGTTTTCAACGGCCTTTTTCTTACTGGCAAGTTTTTCGCGAATCTACGGAAGTAGATCAACCCAAGCAAACAATCAGAAATATGTAGAATTCGACAGAACAATAAAGCGAAAGTTAGGAAGGCCAACAGGGAAGAGACATATTCTCAAACCTTCTGCATGTGTGCATCCGTTTTCAGCATCTCAGCAAAGTAATCTTCAGGTCGTTGAGTCTGTACATCCAGCTCTCGCAGCTTTTCGAGGCCTTGTTTGGCAGCAACTTGAGCCTGGCAATAGCTGTGATAAAACAAAGATCAATATCAAAGTAGAATATACACCAACTCAGTTTCATCATTAGTTTTGGAGGGTGTGAGTTTTAATGACTCTGGGCCAGTGATACTCCAGAGCATGATGGAGCAGTGCATTAAAAGTCCGGCAAAACTGTATTGCAGCTTGCAAGTGTCTTGGTCTAAGCCAATCTATCTATCTATCTAGAACGCACCATATGTTCGGGATAATCCAGTGTTGTACAGTGAAACCTGTCTATAATGGTCATCATTGGGACCCGACAAAAATGACCTTTATAGACAGGTGGCCTTTCTGTCCAGGTTGATTTCTATAGAAAGTGTCAGTTTGGGGTTACCAAGAGTGGCCTTTATACACAGGTGGCTGCTCTATAGAGGTGGTCGCTAATACAGGTTTGACTGTTTATACAAAAATGATAGCTTACAATTTCATTTCTCGCTGAAAATCATCATGAACGGTAGTAGTGCCTTTCGATCCGCTGTTTGCAGGGGTTGCCGTGCTATGTGGTATCTCAAGTGAAGAGGTATCAATGGTAATATCCAGCCTTTGCAGCCAGTTGCCATCGTAGAGGACCTCGCTTAGTTTTGAAGCAAGACCTTCCTATAAACAACGGGAAAAGTACAGAACATCACATGATAAGTTTAATCAAGCGTTGTTAGCCAGTTGTAAGTAAAACTGCTGGCATTGAATGTGTATGACTAACTGGCAATTAGTCACCATAATTGTTGCTGCAACTTTACAGCCAAATGTATGGGTTGTCAAACGTGACTCAAAATCTAGTAATCCACTGATTGTTGCGCATTTCCTTTGTAATAGGGAAGGAATATCATGTGGAATCTTCTTGTCCTACATCCCTTTCCGCTACTGGTTTTTCATCGGCCCTGCCCCTTTAGCAAAGAATGATTTCGTTTTGTAAAGTTGGTTGTTAGACAGTGTGGAAGACAAGAGACGAAGATGGAGGCTTTTGCATTCCACACAAAATCATCACAGCTGTGAGCCCAACCCTCTTTGATTTTCTTTAAACTTTGCACACGCTTAGATACACTTCAAACCAATATAATGGCAAAATATTTAGTCTCAATTGGGCGTGGTTACGTAGTTACGACGTCTTGAAGTTGCGATTTTGCGTCAAATTTGCGTTTATAGTTACCCATAAACAAAGGCTGCTCGCATTGGTTGTTTTTTATCTGCTCCGTGCAAAAAAACTTTGAGCTTATCAGATTTTTCAGATTAAATGATGATGATGATGGTGATGATGATAATGATGATGGTTCATATCAGACACATTTGGTATCAACAAGACGGTAAATGATCAGCAAAGACAATAGTGAAAGTTATTTTTGAATTCGAAGGAAATTCAACTTTATACGAATTTACTAAATCTTCTAAGTGGAATATAAAAAATATATCAATCCCGATTCCCGTTCAACTTTGTCAAAACCTTATTACGATAGGCTTCAGCGACTGATAAAAAGTATTCTGGGAATATTTGGGCATAACTGTATTAAAATCCGATATTTCTGCTAAAACGGCCTTAAAATAGGTTGGGTTCACAGCTGTGATGATTTCGTGTGGAATGACCCATAAGATATATTTAAGAGACAAGTTGCTGGTCCCACGACAAGGAGAGATGGCAGAGCTCCAAGGAGTACATATAGTCGTTGGTGCCAGAGCTTTATGTTGTGAGACACAGCGTAGATAAGAGGACAGACAGAGCTATCGACACGACGAAGTACAGACGGGAAAGAGAATAATTACAGGATGACACAGCTACATATTCTTCCAATCACGTGACTACACAATGACGACATTAAGGTCCCCTTGACCAGGCGTCAGCCACTACAACATGCGCGTACCATCTTTCAAATTATGGAAGAGCTTCGGAAAATCGAGAAGTACTCCAACAATATATCAGCATTGCGGCAGAATACAAAAGCATATAAAAATATAGTTACTTCAATCCCAGACCTTTGACACTACTCAGTTCTCGGAAAAAGCCCACAACCGAATGCTCTCAAAAACCATACATCATCAGTTGGCATTCCTGCCGAACACGTGCCACCTCTGGAACCAGCTAAAACAAGATGCCATCAATGCTACTAGTTGCAAGTAGTTCAATGTTTTGGTTTTCAGAGATTTCCTGAGGTGGAAATAGTCCTTGGCCAATGCTCGGGAAAGTATCAAGAAAGAAAGTAGCCCAAACCAGATGTGTCCCTAATGGGGACTGGAGGTTAACTCCAGGACTCAAAGATTCCCAAACTTTGATGAATAATTGTGTGTTTACGGCAAGCTGCTAGTGATTTCGACCTCCGTCCAGGGACAACAACCCCTAACTAGGACAACAGCCTCTAATTTTACAGCCCTTGAGATTTCAAGAAACGCGTTCCATCAAAGCAGCACAAAGTCATGGGAAAACGCAATCGAGATGGAGAAAATACAAAGTTTACCATGCTGAACCTTCTTCAAAACGAACGATATTCAGCAAACAGCAAAACCTATAGATGTGCCAGTACTGTGTGTCAGAATGGATTCTGACAAATGGGCATACTAACTTGTAAACGATTCCGACCTGGGTTTAGACCTCCATCCCCTTTTCGCTGGTAGTAAATATTATCAGTAGTCGATGTTCAGAGCTCGATATCTCTCGTTCTCAATGTCTAATTGGAAAAAATTATTTTTGCCAATCGTATTTTTTCATTGAGCTCTACCACATGTGAAATATCGATTTAGGTGGCAGTAGCATTTAAAAAATGCTGTTCAAATTGCGACGGCCAATTGAAAGAATGATTGGTTCAAGACTGGTTTGTTAAAAACGGGTGTTTGTTACAACCATAGTAACAGGCTAACGCTACTTCAATTGTGTTATTGTGACACGCTTGCTAAGAGCAAACATGATTTTCTTTATATCATTCTTGCAAAGCACAAAACTGCTATATTTATGCACACCTGGTGAGTGCTTGGACTAGCAGCTGTGCAGTCGATCTCAGAACGATAAACACGAAATACCTTGTTATTAATATGTACTTTCTTCTTTGTTGATGCTCCCTTCTGATTTTCATCCCCTTCCTACAAAACAACAACAAAGAGCAAGAGATTAATATTTACAACATATCAGACCAAACCAGGTAAGAGAAGAATTGGGACACTTTTTAATTTTTCGGTTAGGCCTATAACAGAGATCTTAACTCTCTTGTTTTAGCCGGAAACTCTCGCTTTTGAGATACCTTTCCGCCCTTCTGTTTTCAGCGAAAATATCCCGTTTTCTCAGTGCATTCTCTTTATTTACGTTTCAACGTCAACAGTATGCAAAATGACTAAAAATATTGTCGTCAAGGAACTGCCAAATTGTTTATTCTATTAATCTACACATTGGCCTGGAGTCCATTGTACTGAAACGTGATCCAATCAGCGAATGGCAAAAGTTTCCATGGCAATGGTGTAGAGTTGTCATTCCTCGTTTCATGCAAAAACTGATGGGCTATTTAAGATGTTACATCAAAGTTAAAGCGTGTCGAAGTTGAAATGAAAGTATATATTCAACGTTGCTTGTATGTTTGTCTTTCTTGCATTTTCCGGGAAAATTTAGCCTTGTAAACATCTCCCTTTTTCGAGCTGACGAGGTTGGAATCTCTGTTCTGGATTTGGACAAGTAAAAGGCTACTTACGACGCCAAAGGGTCGTCAACCTATGACAGTGATTGTAAAGTAAATTTGTATTGTAGATTATAGTGAATGTCGGCATGTACGACGCCTAAAGGATATTGTTGTAATGTTTCAGGATGTATAGTAACATTATGTTTATAGGCAATTAATTGACGCCAGGAATGTATTGAATGTATAGACCGCTAATAAGATCTATTGTTTATGTGGAGACAGCAGTTGAAACATAAGCTCACTCCTTAGGCCAGACTGCAGAGTATGGCACATCTCGCCGAGATCTCGGGTGCACAGAGGCTAAAATATCCAGGTGCAAGTGCACAAAATGCTCAAAAAGATACTGAAGTGCACACTTTAGGTGCACCAATGAGCAAAATTTCAGCTAAAATGCATCTTAGCAGCTGTTTTTTTTTAAAGAATCTCTGTGTACACATCGAAAATGAAGAGCAACACACACTAGTTTTGTTGTGCAGCTAAATCTCAAGTGCGCAAAATTCTAGAAATCAAAAGATCTCGGGTGCACACTTGCCACGCTCTGCAGTCTGGTCCTTAGGTATATAAGGGTAGTTGTTTAGTTTTATCAATTGAGATTATGATACTGTCTTCAAAAATATGACCTCTACTTCAAAAATGGGACAGATTAGGGTGAATCTGGATAGCAAAGCTTCGATTTCTTTACAGGCAGTCAGGCACAATCTACAAAATGTCCAATACATTCATAAGTGGTCGCTCGAGCAAACTTCTTTTTAGAGTAGCCGGTTCATGTGGTGGCGGTGCTGTGATTACATGTTTTGTTACGTCTGTTAGAGTCAGACTGACACCGTGTCTCCGTGTGCCCGACTACCCGTGTCGCCGTCTGACTGAGGTCTGAGACTCTGAGTCTGACCGACCCCTCAACTTTGAAACCTTCCGCTGCCACTGCACACAAGCTATCGACCAATATCCTAAACTTAATCTAATAGCATAAACAAATAAAAACATGGATTAGCTATCCATGCTTTAAAAAGTTCACCTCAGCCTCTGATTCCGACGAGAATTCTTCACTGTCGCTGCTTTCGTCTCTGGCGGCCATCTTGAATGCTGCCATGTGATGGCGACCTCGTAAAGATTAACAGCCTCGTGTTTTGCTATCCGTGACGTAACAAGATGGTCAGATCAGAAGAATCGCAACATTCATCAAGACCAAGATCAAGACATCATCGCAAACGAAGACGTACAAACTCAACGTATCAACACATCAAAGCCTTTGATGTTGATATTTCTAGGTGAGCAAGGCTATTAATTAGTTTTATTATACGTTGTTTATTTTAATAGTATCATTTGAAGTGGATAATCATGATGTGAGATTATCTGGCTGGCAGCTACTCAGCGTTGTTCCAGTCACTTCCACTTCCAGTGCTGTGTTCAATTATGACCGGCTGCTCCGTGCTGTGGAGCTGCTCTTGCGACGTAAAACTCGAAGCTAATGACTGCTAAACGTTTTGGCATCGATGTGAAAATTGAAGATATGTTTTCCGATACTTTTGATAATAACAGAAGAAACTTCTAATCTAAATTCTGTTGTGATGTTTTTCGCATGATGGCGGACGGTGCCCGACTAGGCTGCCTAGGCTGCCTTTTTGTTATCTAGCTAGCCTAAAACTCACGAGTATAAAAAGAATTAAATAGCGCGAAATTTTGAAGCTTCACTACCAGAATTAGAAGGAACCCAACTGAGTTAAAATCAATTTTCAAGCAATCCGGTAGGCCTACAAGCGAATTAATGTCCATGCTCACAGCCTCACACGACACACGCTTTACAGGCACAATTCACATGTAGTCTATCTTACGAACAGTATTGATAATATTAGTGTAAATCGATGGTTTGGTTCGAGGGAGACAGAGACGACAACGTTGCGAGTGGCTCCTCGCCAAGAACTTTGAGCACACTGAATAATATTCGGCAAAACACGGCACTATATATTTACAACGCATGACCTTTACAAAACTACAGCTGAGACACGTTGACACCAGAACAATCTAACACGTATACATATGATAATGTGACACCACAACACTTGACACTTCTTATGACACCACAGACATACAACAGCAAACTGCGACACAAACCGTAAACAAACCTACCAAATAACACAAACGGCCACACAACACAAACCAAACAGCTCAACAACACTAAAAACCCATTCAACAAAAACGTGAGACCAAACGAAAACAACACATACACAGAGCACGAAACTGGACATCAAATACAAATGCCTTGTCCAATTCTCTGTGTCCATTGCTGTTTATTTGTCGCTTGTTCCTCGTCTCTCTTATCTCTGCTGCCTCTTCTGTAGTTCATCGCTCTCTTGCTGTTCTTCTCGACCGTCCGCTGTTGTGATTCTCTTCGTTGCATTACTCGTTCTCTCGTCTTGCTGTTCTCCTCTCGGTTCTCCCTTTCCACTCGTTCGCTTGTCTTGTCTCTTCGCTCGTCTTCGTTACCGTTCGCCATTTTCGCTCTTGTCAGTTCTCCTTCGTCACTCGTTTGCTTTCGTTCAACGTCTGAATAAAAATTCTCTCGTCGATCTCTCTTCCTTATTATATCTCCTTCTAACAACCAGAAAGTACCTCTCTGTCAATTTGTCTCTATCTTTACAATAACAATAACCAGAAAGCGCTCCTCTCCGTAAGTTGTCCCGCTCGAGACTTCTGGTCTCCCTTGCACCTTGCCGAATGCCAATCTGGCCCGTTAGCTTGTAAGTCGATGGTTCAATGCGAGGGAGACAGAGACGACAACATTGCGAGTGGCTCCTCGCCAAGAACTTTGAGCACACTGAATAATATTCGACAAAACACGATACTATATATTTACAACGCATGACCTTTACGAAACTACCGCTGACACACGTTGACAGTTGACACCAGAACAATCCAACAGGTACGCATATGATAATGTGACACCACAACACTTGACACTTTCTATGACACCACAGACATACAATTAGTTGTCTTAAAATAGTAGATTGATCTGCATCTTATTTTTCTTCATTGAAATAACATCATCTTCTCTTGCGTAGGTCGTCATGACGTCTGGTGACGATGAACCTGAACCAGGTCCAAGTAGTGCCGGTCACGATGCGTCACAGCCGCATCATTCACAATCTGTTGCTGGCAATCCGAGCAGTTCGCATTATGACTCTGATGATTCGATAGAGATCATTGACATTCCTAAAAAGAAACCAGTCGTTATTGTTTTGTCTGATTCCGACGAGGATTTTAATGTGACACAAAAGACCAAGAATGGGCTGGGGAAAGGAAAAGTGCATAGGAGCAAAATGCTATCTAAAGATGAGGAGATCCGTGATGTGTTGCAAGGAAAAGCCTTATTCGAAACAAGCACATCACCAAAGGCATCTGGAACAACATGGCAAGGCTCAAAGGAAACAACGTGTTCTGTATGCCTTGCCGGTTTTGAGGATCAAACATTCTGTGACCAATGCTATCGTATCCATTTTCTGCTTTTCTCTACAATGATCTGTCCTAGTGTTCTTATTTTGTAGCTTGTATTCCGTGCTGTGAGTACTCATTACAAATGTAACTGCAGTGAAACCTGTCTATAACGGTCACATCTGGGATCTGAGGAAACTGACCTGTATAGCCAGGTGGTCTTTCTATCCAGTTGATTTCTATAGGAAGTGTCATTTTAGGGTTATGAAGAATTGAAGAGTGGTCTTTATACACAGGTGGCTACTCTATAGAGGTAACCGCCAGTACATGTTTGACTATATTAGCCATTAAGATTCTTGCATGTCCTAAGAATTTAATCAACATTTATTGACAAATTTATTATCTGCAATTTGTTTCAAGTGGTACTCTAATTAATTTGGTTATACTTTTAACCTTAACAAATGTGTTTCAGATTCGTTTTGTTTTGCCTGTATCCTGCAATGGTCTAAAGTTGTACGGACTTGTCCGCTTTGTAAAGCCCCGTTTAAAGCGTTAATTCATAAGATCACACCAAATCTCACCTTCCAAGTAGTAAGTGAAAGCAATTACCTTTGCTTGAGTTTTTGAGTTTACATTTTTGCTTGTTGTGTGGGGATGTTTGTGTTTGACTCCATGACAAACAACCGTATAATAATTATATTGACTCGAAGGAGACAGCAAGAGAGTAACATTGTGCGTGTGATTCAGTTAAGAGCTGTGAGTCATAACTTCTATGTGACATTGGCTTATAATAGTTAAATATACATGAAATGAAGACTACTTGGACTAGAGACAATTTACATGAATACGAGACAACTACAGTTGAAACCTAACAGTTTATGAGATCTACTACAGTAACCTCTTGGATGCTGATTACTTTGCAACAACTTCTCTCCTATACAGAATACACTTTAACGTGTTGAATAGACTTATGAGTGACCTGAGCCATCTCACATATGGTGAGCTCTGCTGCAGTATCATATTACTTTACTGTGCGCTTCATTTCGATGTGAAATTACAGAAACACTTACTCGCCTGCAAGAAGTAGTCTGAGGACAATAAGACACATGACTGTGTAAATCAATTTCATCAAGAAAATGTTGCGTTCCCTACTTCCCACTCCAGTAACAGAGCATTTGCATCTTAAATTACGATTTATTCCTTGCTAGTCCTACTGAAGGCCTTTATTTTTCCTGTTTTAATTTGCCTTATTTTTTCCATCAGTACAAATTTGAGATTGAAGATGCCAAATCCGCTACAGAGCAATTTTTGCTATCGACTGGTCTTGTTCAGTTTAACGAACAAATGGCAGATGGAAGACGGTGAGTTCAACCATTTTCTAACCCAACAACGCTCATCGTATTTCAAAGCACATACTTATGCCATTAGTCTGCTATCCAGATTCCGTTACAGGAGTACCTTGGTCGATGGAAGGGTCCCTCCAACTCGGCACAGGCAGGAGCCTCCGTATCGTAGCAGATCAGAGATCTCTAACCGAGAAAGGCGAAGACGAAAAGAAAGCAGAATTGCTGCTGCAGAGGAAAGACGAAGGTTGGAATCGTTTATTTCTTGGTGTTGTGATTGTAGTACATACAGGGGAAACCTGTCCCTAACCCATACTGGTCACCTTTAGGACCTGAGGAAAATGACCTATAGAAAGTGTCATATTGGGATTTTAAAGAGTGGTTTTTATAAACAGGTGGCTGCTCTATAGAGGTGGCCGCTAATACAGGTTCGACTACATTCTAATCTCTACAAAGTATTTGATTGGTTTATGGCTGTCATGCTCGTAGCGGTTGGACTGACAATCTCTCTTACACAGAACATCTATTGTTTCTGGTGAATATTTGTTTGAGTTAAATATGATGTATGTTGCCTCATACGTGTAATTACTTTGATCTTGTGCCTGCGATATTACTCCTATACGTGTTGTTATTTCTGTTTCAGGCTGGTGTATGACGGTAATCTCATGTTGAAGAAACTCGAGCAAAGGGGGAGGATGCGATGGCGAGAAACATGTAGGAATTTATTCGCTCGTTCGCTTCTGTCGATGTTATACTCTGTAGTCTTTCGTCAAAGAGCACATTTTGATATCTGTAAATAGTTTATTTTTAGCATAGTTTCAGTGTAGGTATACAATGCAGTGAAACCTGTCTGTAACAGTCAGCTTTGGAACCTGAGAAAAATGACCTTTATAGACAGGTGGCCTTTCTGTCCAGGTTGATTTCTATAGAAAGTTTCATTTTGGGGTTATGATGAGTGACCTTTATTCACAGGTGTCTGCTCTATAGAGGTGGCCGCTAATACAGGTTTGACTGTAGTAAGACTGCTGACATCTAATTTATACATTTATCCTTTAATACGTTATTACTTAAATACGTTATTACTTAAATTATGAAGTTTTTGCGTATGTAACTTAATCTACTGCATGAGTATGTATTTTAGGCCTAGGTCAAACGGGCGGATTTCAGGCGAATCGAATACAATTCAATTAAATCCGCTCCAAGAGCGAACTCAATTCTCTTTTGCATCAAACAGGCGGATATAAATTAGTTGTGGNATCTATCACCGGCCTTGAAAACTGGTATAATCAAAGAGAATTTCCAAGACGTTGGGAAAATACTTGTGTGTAGAATACGGTTGAAAATTTTAATAAGGCCTAGGTCAAACGGGCGGATTTCAGGCGAATTGAATACAATTCAATTAAATCCGCTCCAAGAGCGAACTCAATTCTCTTTTGCATCAAACAGGCGGATATAAATTAGTTGTGGGTGTTTTTATATCATTCACAGCTGGAATTCTCCTTTCTTCTCGCTTTCCAGCACGTCCGGTTTTGCAGACTAGTTGCTGCACGCAAAGATGAACAGTGAACTAATGAGAGGAATAAATAAGGAGAAGTAGAAACACATCAATGTTGACGTCAAAAGCGATTTCTTGAAAATAATGTTGTTATAGCTTGTGATGAGCTTCCAGAAAATGTTTTGTTTGAGAATCTTCGATCAGCAGCAAACACCTTCATCGCATGGCAAGAATCTGTGGGCCTTAACGTCGTTACCCTGGTTACAACATTCCAAGAAGCAATTACCCCCGGTTTGCTATTGTTCTACTGTCAGATTGCTAAAAATAAACACAGAGGGGGATAGCCCTGCCGCATTCAATTCGCTTGTAATTCGCCCTTTGACGCGAAGGCGCACTTTAGGCGGATAATCCGCCTAGGCTAGGCGAAGTTTGAAAATGAAACCGGATAAAATGGGGTTGTCGAATATAATTCGCGTCAAACGGCGAATTACCAGCGAACTCAAGGCGNAACTCAAGGCGAATTTAATTGAGAATTGTATTCGATTCGCCTGAAATCCGCCTGTTTAACCTGGGCCTTACAGGCAAATTGCCACCCGGTGGAAGTACTGTAATTAAAACGATTATTACTATTATAATTATTTTTTACTCTGATTGCCTTGCTCTCTCTTTTAGCTGCAAAGTTTTTCAGAGAAAATCCAGCTGTGAAATACCGCATTGTGCCATGGCTGTTACGAGATCTTAACGTCCTCCTTGGGAAACATACACCGCATGTCAGCTTTGTCACAAACTACACTTTGTCCCTCCTAGAACGGTTTGTTTGATTCCCGGATGTCAAAATGTGGTTATGTATTCTGTGAAGTGGCTCTTTCCTGTAAAATGCCTTGCGATCAAGGTGCTATTTCATTATCCTTATGCTTTAGTGCAGATTAGGTCTATATTCTGCACTTTATGGTCTATATTAGGTCTATATTCTGCTTCTTGTGCACCTAAAGGGTTGGATGTTAAGATATTGAAGCTGAGACATGTAATGAGATCAACTAGCAAAGGTATCTTGGCAAATGGAACTCACACAGATGTTTAGGTTATTCCCAAGTCTCCCAGCAAACGCAAGACACCTTTTTGAAGTACCATGACATTGCCGTGGCGTCTCTCTTGAGTTGCGGGTATGCCGTAAAGATGTCTTTTGTTGACTGGGTTATCCGAGGAAATGATAATCTTGTCTGACTTGAAAGGGCACACCAATAATATTGGAAGTCATGTTTATCTGCAACTTTCTTCAAACCAACTACACAGGATGTTATATGCGAACACTGCTTCAAGTAGATAATTTCCCGTGGTATTAAACTGCCAGATTGTATAACTACATGAGGCTTGCAGTGTGTTCTAATACTGCAAACTTCCGACTGCTTCGCTATGTAACGTTTGGTTAACTTATGATGTAGATCGTTTTATCGAGTAGTCGCTTAAAGCACATGTTTTAGGCTCTCAGTCTGGATAGACCCTTTCTCAATAAAAATGTTAAATGTTCAGAGGTATAGCTGTTAGTTTGTGCAAAAAGTCGCCTCCAGAGTGCCACTGAATCTATTTCCGGATCATGCTTTGCTCAGTGTAAGCAAAAGCAAATTCCTGTTCTGGCAAGTGGCTGGTTTTCTTGCAGAATGTTAAGTTTCAGGATGATTACTAGTCAAAGATAGCATTCACCCACAACAACCTCCTTAGCCCTCACCCCCTCACAACCGCCCCTCTATCCCCCCGCCCCCAACCCTTTATGTTAAGTTCTCCTACTTTGACTCTCGAGACAACCTGGTGTATTCTCCAACTGTGATATTGGTAAGCTGTCTTAGTTGCTCTTCTATTGAATTTCAAGTAAGATTGCTAACTGCATCGAATGGTACTATTGTCTTAATGTACAATAAGTATTGTGTTTATATCTTTATCATCAGGGTCGAGATTCAGTCGGAGGAATTTCGTGAGCAGCTGTCACAATTCCTCTTCGATAAAACCGATAAATTCATTAGTGAGCTGTATAATTTCGCCAGGGCTCCTTACGACATGGCGGCCTTTGATGACAATGCCGTTTACGAAAGACCAAGAAATGGTGAGTAATCAGTTGATGTTGGGAAATTTGAAATGACCTTTTTGTTTACAGTTTTTCTACTCTCTTTTATTATTTTCCTTTATGACAAAGTCATTGCTATGAATGGCTGGAATTCCTTGCCTCTTAATTTGAGATCCATCATCCATGCCTTCAAGGAAGCAATTCAAGAAATCACTTCATCGTCATTTTAAGTTAAAAGTTGATTTTAATTGTTACAATATTTAGCATTTTAGGATTTTAACATAATTATTTTAGCCTTAATCTCATTTTATAACATAGCACGTTTCTTACATATAGCTTTTATTCCTTTCAATGTTAGCAATAGTATTCATTATTCAAAAGACGGTACCCTATTGAAAACCACAGCGGTGTGACATAGGCCATCTGTATAAAGAACAGATCTATTATTATTGTCATCATCATCATTTTCTTCTCTCATACTCAACGTAATTACTTGAAGGAATCTGTGGCCATTTGATGGCACACCTTGTGGATGGCGAGAAAATTTCAAACATAACATCCTCCTGAAATTTTGAAACTCATAGCATCATTGTGAAGGACACGAAATAATATCAAGAATAACGTAATCGATGATAGCTCCTTCTCATTCAACAATTTCAAGCAAACTGATGCTTTTGATTCCTTCCTTGTTATCTAATGCAGTCAGGATCTGTAGCAGACGGTACACTAAGATGTTCCTTAGACAAGAAATATGAAAGAGATGTTTTCTAGACTTATGTGTTTCCCCTTTCGAAAATCAGCCAACCACAATAAGAATTGTTCACGCTGAAGCTACGACGTCTAATTTGATTACTGTATTGCTACGGTTCTACTCCAAGTCTAGTTTGTTATTATTATGAGGTTTATCCTCGATGGTGGGATTATAATTAATGTTGTGTAGAAAACATCTCTTTCACCGTGTATTAAGATGTGTTTTGATATTGTTGATTTTCTGCTCAACAGAACCAATAAACTCAAATCCTATTCCTGTCCGGCATAGCGATGGGCCGTCTACCTCTGCAGCCAGTGATCAAAATGTCGTCCCACTTTCTTCTGAATTGGCATCGTCGAGTGGTGTTAGCAGGGCTGCAGTAAATGTGGATGTTGACGATGGAGGCAGTAGCAGTATCGACGAAATGTTCCCGTTCGGTTCAACAAGACAATTTGCTAGTGACGATGAGACAGATCTTGTGATGGTTCCAAGTGGATCGCCAAGTGACGCTTCGGCTGGCGCTGAGACATGCGATTTGCGACAGACCATTGAGAAAGAAAGAGGTATTGAATCTAATCAGGGAGATGGCAGACGAGAGCGACATCATAGGGAAGGCAGGTATTGCCGCAAAGACAAGACTTCTTCTCGTCGGAGTAAAGTGCGTGCATCCAAGATCAAAGAGGATCATTATTCGCGTGCCGTCAGTGATGAGTCATCATCTAGAGCTACTACTTGTTGTGATTATTCCGAATGTGACAGCGATGTCGTCCGTCAATCTGACCGCGCTGCTTCGCGACGTAAGACACACTCTCACAGCAGATCGCCCACAAGATCCAAGAAGAAAAAGCATAAGAATGGGAAAAGCAGTCGCTCGAATGACTCAGTAGACAGAGAACACTCATCCCGTCGATCCCGTAAAACGAAACACGACGATGACCTAGATGAACGCGTGTATCTCAGCCAATTGCACAATGATAAACCGACAAACTTATCAATCGACACGCACCATGACTTGCACGATTCCGGAGATTCAACCCAAAGACTACGAAGTGTCGTTCGAGTTGTGTCTTCATCAAGTCCTTCGCAAAACCCGACAGTGCACGACAAACAACCGAACGTTAAACAGGAGAGTGATCGTTCTTCTGTCGTTGAAGGGTCTCCCTCCGAGTACGAACTCGTGAATGAGATTGAAGATCTCGAGCGACGAATAGCTGAGAAGCGCCGGCGCCTTGAAGCTCATAGAAAATCAGAGAAACCAAATGCATTGTAATGATCTTATTGTATTTTGCATTGTTAAGTTTTAAGTTCATACGTTTCCTACGTTTGTTATTTTTATCCTTCGTATCGTTTGAAATGGATATGACTCAGTGACAAAATCGACTTTCTATAATTCTTTCCAACCCAACAAGAGGACTAAAATGACGATAGCCAACATACGCTTGTAGAAGGGTAGAGACGAGGATGGACGCATTCCATAACATATATTTTTCACAGATACGTTGCTGGTCCCACGACAGGGAGAGATTGCAGAGTTCCAAGGAGTACATATGGTCGTTGGTGCCAGAGCTCTATGTCGTGAGACACGGCGTAGATATGAGGACAGACAGAGCTGTTAACGCGACGAAGTACAGACGGCAAAGAGGATGATTACAGGATGACATAGCTACATATTCTTACAATAACATGCATGACTAATACAATGACGACATCAAGTTCACACTGACCATCAGACCACGTTTGATCTAGATAGCGATCCCAAAATTGTTCATGCTTACATGATGAAATGTTTACAGGATTGCTATCTGGATGGGGCGTATCCGGATAGCAATCTACTTCCTGATGTGGATTGAGCGAGTCCAGATCGCTATTCTGATAGGCTATTTACACGACTAAAACTTCTGGGGATTGCTATCCAGATAGAACGTATCAAGATAGAAATCCATTAAAAAGCCATCATGTAAGCAGGGTATAAGTCACCAGACCCCTTACGCTGCTGTCTCCGCTGCTACTCTAGGTCGTTGGCTGAAGGAGGTGCTTGAGTTGTCTAGCATTGTCTCAATTTCTATTTTCCCAGCTAACAGTACTATAGAGCTGCGTCAACCTCCAATTCTCAGCAAACGAGAGTTCCTACTTTAGACGTAAATTACTATCAAACTTCAATTTCCAGGTGTGTCTCATTAAACATTTAAATTATTCAGAATCCTCTTTAACTCCAGTCAATATCTTCCAGGATAGCAAGAATTCAATTGCAATTTACAAGTTTCTATTGAAGAGCAGTATAAGTTGAAACGTTTATGAAATGAAATATCGTTTCGATTCAAACTGAATAGAAAACAATTATTGGAAATGTAATTAGTCTTCGACAGAGAATTTGCAGCGCGAACATTGGAGGCGTAACAGTAGACAATTGTGTTTGCGAGCAGGTTGCTGCCGAAATTTCCTTTGAAATCTCTGTTTCTTATTGCAAGACAACGTTCTGTCCTCGACGCATGATGGTTTCCTGTGTAACGACGAGTTCACCTCTTCCTTCGCTGTTTGATGCATTATTATGTAGCGATGTTCCTGTTGTTGGTGGCTCTACAGTTGTTGGCGATGCTTTTGTTGTTGAGAAAGGGATCGTAGACACAAGTTCAGTTTTTATGGAACGAAATGTCACCCATCAAATACGATGTTTTCTTCTCTGTTTGGCTCTACCGAAGTGCATGGCAGTTAGTTTCAGGCCAACTCAATCTTCTCCCGCTTCGAGAAATGGTTTGTGTCAGCTGCTGGATTCGTTTGCTCAATTGTCTCCACATCCCAACATGATCTACGCCAAAGTAAGTTCAATGTTCTCATAAGATTGAAGTGCAATCTCAATACATGGAACGTTGTATAATTATAGCAATTTTAGTTTTCCAGCCACAAATCGATTTAACAAGCAGGAGTCCGGCGCAGCACACCTTTGCCAAAGTTGAATGATTTTACAAATAAGTGAATTTAATTGATATTTTGTATTTTGTATCCCACTTAAGTTTCTTACAAATTCTGTATGTGATGATTACAGTATATTCAACTTTATTGAACGGTTCTATGAATTAAATACGCGAGTACAGTAATGGTATTGCGCGGGTAATATTAATAATGGCCTCTGGTACAGTTTGTTTCTCAAAGACTCCAACCAAACTAGAGTTACATTAGATTATTAGAATACTGAAAAAGGATATTAAAAATTAAACATTGAAAAGAATGATAGGATTGTCCAATAATTATATACAGCGAGATCTTTATCGCGTTCGTCTATTGAATAGTCTGCCCTCTCATAATTATGAAGACTATTGTTTGCAGAGCCATGCAAGCTCAGAAAGATGACTACGTATCTGCTGTTACATGAACATTTGTAATTGCATAAATTGTACAAAGTTACCTTTTCATATTCGCCGATTGTAATATATATAGACATGTTATTTGTATGTCGGCCATGAAAAAAAATCTATTGCAGCTTACCGTTTGGGATTAATGATACTATGATCAATCAATCAATCAATCAATCAATCAATCAATCAATCAATCAATCAATCAATCAATCAATCAATCAATCAATCAATCAATCAATCAATCAATCAATATCATATAATCGTTATCATATCATTAAATGCACTGCCATCACTTCTTACATTCGATTTGTCATAGATATAGATTAATTTAAATTGTGACATGCTACTTGTTCTGCTATATAATATTTATCAACTGTACAGTGTGCTGTAATGCTTTTAACTTGTGTTAATTTAGTTCACTATTAATCTATGTATCAACAGTTTACCTCGAAATTGAGGTGGAAATACTTTATCATCAATCAATCAATCAATCAATCAATCAATCAATCAATCAATCAATCAATCAATCAATCAATCAATCAATCAATCAATCAATCAATCTTGACTTGAAACCCTTGGAGTTTGTCAAATCATATACATATCTCGGACTACTACTGCAACAATCTCTTACATTTACTTTCCACATCACGTTGAAGCTACAAAA
>OFHS01000414.1:0-44213 GCA_900245855.1 Calvadosia cruxmelitensis
AGAGGCCATCCGCGCAAAATACTTCGAAAAAATTTTCTCCGCCGCGCAAAATACAAAGATTCCAGTCCGGCCTAGCGCCAGCGGTCCTAGCCTACTGCACGTCTGCCCTTAGTGCCCTATGCCTACTCCTCCTAAAACCAAGAGTCCGGGACGATTAGACCCTAACAAAGTAACAAGTAGGAGTCCTTGGCTTCTTTGCTTTGAATTCAATAATTTGAAACTAATTCTAGCCTACAGAATGTAACATTTCACATTTGCGACCTTACAACCTAGTTATTTTCCATAAAGCACACAGCACAGCACACAGGAACTGCTGAACTGATGAACGCTTACCGTACTGAACTGACTCTAAACAAAAAAGAACATAACAAATTAACAACTACTACAACAATACAACATATTTTAACCATTTTTATGTAGTGCATGGCCGTATGCCATGAAGCACCGCCGGTCCCTACTGGAAAGTTTGTAGGTTACGCCGAAGATCTTCGGCATCAGCTTGCCTGTAGTTTGGTAGTTGGCGTGGTGCAGCCATGCAAATCTGAAGAACTTGGTACTGAACACTGTTAAAATCCTTGATTTTTGGCGTGGCGCAAGCTTGGAGCAGCTCCGCCTGGCGTAATCTTCGGCGTACGAGAAAGGAACTGTCCAGTAAGGCCGCCGGTCATGCACCATCATTGTGATACAAAGCTTTCAATGTTGAGCTAATACGTAGATATAAGATTGCATTTTTGGTACCGGAGAGAACTTTTTGGCAGCTTGTAGGCCTATCGGTAGCAACATTTAGAAAGATAGATTTAGAATCTGGTTAATTTGAGGAATGTTTTCATCTTTGTAGAGAATACATTAACAAAGAAGTTGTTCCTTTCGCTGAAACAAACCCTGGTGTTGCTGTTTATGTCACTCCAAGAGGAGGTCGTCATCCACGCCTTATAGCCAATTACAGTTGAGTATTGTTGTCGATCTGTCTTCTCAGACCTAAGCTCCTAGTACAGTGTATATGTGATCTAGTGGATAGGATGTCCTGTTATTAATCAGGGTTATGGTTTTCAAGCACAACACAGCCGAGCATGATAAGTTCAATTGGTTGTAACAGTTTCGATGAAAGTTTCATATGATGAATGTTCCAAGGGATACAAGCCATTGTCTCAATGGGTTGCCCTCATTAGAGAAAGATCTGCATTTTTAACTCACGGTTACCATGGAAACGTGACGTCTATGCTATGAGAGGGGAAAGTGGAGTGTGTTTTTTTCTTCGCAAGCTCACATCATCTATCTTGCACGGACTAGGCTGCAATGCGAGAAAGACAATAGGAAGACAATGACTCGATACAAGTTGAGCAATAACATTCCACGAGAGTGAAGGGAAATGCAGTGAATTAATAAACATCCTTGTGTGAAATTTCTGTTGTTCTTTTGTGGGCGTTAATTGACCATGACATGACACACTTCAAGAGCGACAATAATAGCAGTGTCGTTGTTGTCGTCTCACTAGGATTTCTGTAAAGTGTAAACAAACATGTTTGCTTGCCGAGATAACACGGCCGAACCGAACTGAGCAATTGCTCTGATTGATCGGCAAATAGGCTAAAAACAACACATGTAAAAGGATTTTGAAATTGAACCACAAAGATTCAACAGATTCAAGGGAGACGGACAGGGCGTCCACTGTCCACGTTAGCCAGAAGACCAGAAGAGGTGTCCGCTCACGGCGGGTCTGTGTCCGCTTAACAAAGGTGTCGTTAATGCAAGTTCGACTGTATTTCATGTTTTGTGTTATATTCTATCGATCGATTATCCGTGAGTCGTGCTCCTAAAGCTCCTATGTTTGGCATTTGCAACAGAGTCTACAAGTATGGACTGTATGGTGTTTTTTCTTGTGCAAGACTGAATGAATGCTCAAAGATAAATAGTTGATAGATTGTATACCTGCATAGAGTGCTTACTCTTTTCTTCTAAAATATGAACATTGCTCAATTTTAAATGGTTGATTAAATATTGTTATTGCACACACACTAACTTGTATGTATAGTTATAGATTTTGAACATTTAATTTGTGAAGCGCTATTGAGCTACGATATCATTGGAAACAATGCTATAGATTTATAGAAGTACATGGATTATTATTGTTATTATTATTATGAATCATTTATGATTGCAGTGAATGGCAAGACCAAAATGCTGTGTGTGAAGAACATGAATCCAGAAGAGATTGGAGAATACGTTGACCGTCTCAGAACAGAAAGTGGTCTACCTTGGAGGGAAGTTCGTTTGCGCAAATACTGGTTCACGGACAAGCCTTCTATTCAGGGGACATGGCATCCATTCTTAAATAAACCACCAAATGACTTACGAGACGTCGAAGACAAACACGAATCTAGTCCTATACAGCATTAAACTGATGCAAGTCCTTTTTATTTATAGAAAGAAATAAAGAAATGTTTTCGAGTTGTTGTTCTTTGATTTGTGGCAGTAGAAGATGATATTGGTAAGAGCCTGAGTCAAGCCCTGTGTCATACAGTACAGCTTATTTGATGACAAAAACACTTGATAGCCAGTCTTTCTTTCTGTCTAACTTAAAAACAGAAACTGCGCTATTTTACCAAAAAGTGTATTTGTATGATCTTTGAGTTTGATTTGGAATTAGATTACCACCATCAATAAATAAAGTCAACATTTTTTCAAATATCATGATGAATTTGTAAAAAAAAAACTTAGTGGGATACAATAAATATAAATCAAATTAAGTAATTATGAAAATTGTTTAAATTGGGCACGAACACTCTCAGCGTTTCCACGACGCTTGAAAGCCAAATTCCATAATTGGTTTTTCATGGAGCTCACCGCAAAATAACATGAATTATAGAAATTGAAACTTCACAATAGTTCGATATTTCATCTATAACACTTTTGACAATTTACAGTTTGAAAATTGAAATCAATTAGAAGATAATATTTTACACTTAAAAGTTCAATAAATTGTTTGTAATTCTTGATGGTTATTCATCAGATGTAATTTAGTAATGGTTCAAGGACAACTTTTTCATGGATTGAGGTACGAACTAACAGTGAGTGTTCGTCAGTGCTAGCTTGCAATATTCCATGGTTATGTGACGTACAGTACATACTACAGTATTTCTGTATTTGTGTACAAATTCATTGTTGATTGTCAAATCCGCCATGTTGGTATTGGCCACGTGACTACAGTCTGTTGTTGTAGTTGTCAAGCGTTGGTGAACACACAACAGCTTCAATTTTTGTAATTGGTTGGCTCTATCAGTCGAAATGATCTCCGTAAGTTTATTCGTTTCGTGGGTTGCCTTCCTCTGACAGATGCTGAGAAGTCTAAGCTATGATTACGTGAATTTAAGATGTCTGCTTTATTGGACTCGAGCGCGTGGTCTCGCTCGTTGGTGGTCCTTGCCTTCCTGCTACTATTTGGATGCGTTGTTCAAATGGACGGATGCTTGGACAAACACACTCTCGTCCCACTTGATGTCGCAGGAGCTATTTTGTTACCACTTGACTTTGGTAAACAATATTGCAGCGTCCGGGAAGGGAACACTCTGATAAAGTTTAATTTATCATCTTCTATAAGTTGCAATGACAGCGACAGTGGACCACCAACATTGCTTTCTGTCACATCAAACTTTCCTTCAAATGGATCTATTGGATTTGTGTGTTTGCTTGGCGATGCGGGGAATACTACGCTGCTTGACACTACCTGTATGTTTTCTACCGGGAATATCTCTTGGACAGCTGGAAAGTGTTGGCGTGATTTAATCTCCTTCGCAAAACAACGAAAGCAGTGTGATCTCAACAGCAGCCTTCTGCTTGCTAAAAACAACTGTGTACGTTTGAGTTGCAACTTATCTACACACGTGCAACTCCCACCAAGAGATGCTCAACCAGCACCGGTTGTGTCCTTTGCTTTAGTCTCAGCCAACTCATCTTCAAATAATAGTCAGTCAGTCAAGGTCAGTAAAAGTCAATGCATCTTATAGGTCAAGGCACGTGCTTTAGGCCCTCAGTTTGGATAGGCCCTTCTCAATTGCAATTTCTAACATTCATTCATCTTTAGAGTGTTCAAACTTAAAACATCCTCCACAGTGCCACTGAGCTAATGAATGTCACATTTCACAATTTTGCAAATTGCTTTCATCTGGACTTGATGACATTTTCAAACATTATTGCTTCTCTCACATCTCCTTCAATATGCTAAACAATAGCTTACTGGGTATAATTACGACGCCTCCAAAATCCTCCTCCCCTATGGCGAGTTTCTTGACGGATTTGGAGGAATTGAAAATTCGACCTAAACTTCAACTGGGAGGGACGCGTCCACCCCCTGGCGCCGCCCCTGGGAGTGAGCAAATTGTTTATTGGCATATCAAGTAACAAAGGTTATAAAATAGCTGTGAGTTTCAAAATATTTAACCATCTAAGTGACTTCCCTTTAGAAGCAGTGCTTTATGCCCTCTTGACTCTTAAGATGGCCCTGCACCGACAGTAGACACTCATCAGACAATCTTGTCATCAGTAATTTTTTGTAAGCCCATGACTATGAGACATGATGTCACTATAGCAGCATCTAATAAGTCTGTGCGTAACAACAATCAGATTGAATTAACTATGTAAAACATAGAAGGTTTGTATACATATTTCAGAGGTAGCAAGCAGTTATGTCAAAATTACTCAAAATAAATAATTAATTGCAATAGAAACGGTATAATTAAAACTGTAATAAACTACTATATAAAATTATAAACTACTATTACTTACATTAGAAAAGGTAATTAATTGCAATAATGTAGTTCGTCCCCAAAAATAAGCAATTACTAATTAGTAATTACTTATTGTGTTATTTTTACTATATTGCCACGAATTGGAGAAAAAACATGTAAGCCAATCACTATTATCATGTTTGAACTTTGAATCAAGTGTAGTTCTTCAAGTTCAGGGCCATCAAGAGGGAAGCTGGTGGAACAAAATGCAACTATCACGCGTTTCTAGTTTTCGTGTTCTGAATCTCACGAGTACGCTACATTAACAAATGTGGAACAAGTAGTATAACACGCTTTTGATACTTTGAAAAATGGTTACGATTAACGAGAGTGACTAACAGATAGGAGCAGGCGCCACTATTAAATTAAAAGTTTGAAACCCTAATGAAACAGGACGACTCGTTAATGTGATGGCGATTCGTTGTGTTTGATCTTTGAGATTCTTCATGTCCATACCATCTTGTTCAGGACTTTTGGATATTCTTTTATGTGTGTTTTTTTTCAGTTTGTTTCAAAGATCTCAGAATGTGCATCTGCCTGTGATGCAGCTGTCGACATTTCATTGTTTACAGAGAGTATAATGGTCAATTTATCAACAACAATCAATGTGACAATTGATTTTCGCAATTCCTCAAGACTTTCCACGGACAAAGTACAACTTAATATCTCCATTAGCAACCATTACGTATTAACACTTTCAAATTTCTCATGTCACAGTGGAAATTTAACTCTGGTTGGCAGTGCGACATCAGACACATTGACATTTGATATCAAATCAGTTTCAACAGCTCGTTTATTAATCTGCTCATTTGACACATTTGTGGCAGATTATTGCCAATCACTGCCTGTCAGTAACGGGACATTCATAGCCAGTCTTCTTCTCACCCATGCAAATCAATCAGCTGGCTCTTGCTACAAAGAAGCCAGCATCTCTAAACCAATTGAGTTAGCGTTCATGAATTTATCTGCCGCTGGTCATTTGAATCTTACCTCCAATCAGTTTTTCATTGTTCAAATGGATTTGTTCCTTCGTGGTTGCTCGTTGAGTCTTTCAGCGAACATTGATTTACCCGTTATTGCTCACCCTGTAACAAGGCAAGTGCATAAACTTCGCTCAGAACATGCATTTTGCTGCTTCCATTTGGATGTTTGCTGTTGTCCAGTATTGATGCTGCAATTTTCATATGATGCATTGACCTGTGTTTGTTGCAGCCTAGAGAATGGCATACCCCTGTTACAATGGGATTCAACAAGAAACACAAATAGCTCCATGTTTACAAGGAGCATTGGACCCTTGATGACAGATGCTGTCTCCAACATAAACAACACATTGACGATTACCATCAGGCATCAAACGGGGGATGTGTTGAGTGGCCGGCTGAGTTTAGATTTGGCATTCGTTGTCAGCTCTCATCCTAATCTAACTATTGGACGACCTGGAATTCTTTCTGTCAGTGCAGTTGGTGTTTCTGAATCTCTTCCCATAATGATACGGCATCCTTTGAAGTACGCTGCTCTCCAAATATCAAAAGCAATTGAGGCATGTTGTTGAGAGATCGCAAATCAACTTATCAGTGGTACAAACTTAATTTTTGATGGACTGTGTTTATGCTGTACGCTTGTTTCAATTTTTCTCTTTTTTTTTTTCCTCTGAAGTTGATTGACGACCATGGATGCAAGCCAAATGTGATATTTGTTATCCATGTATCGCATGCTCACGGCTCAGAAGACCCTGCTTTGAATTTGACGGTGACAGACAGTGTCTCTGGTATGGGGGTGTCTTCCGTGTGGACTTCTCCTGCCAGCACAGCAAGTGCAACGAAGAGCAATGTCTACAATGTTGTTACGATTCAGAGCAAGGGGACACGCTTAGATGGTAATCTGAGTAGCTTTTCATGATAGAAAAAATTAACCCCTGTCCTGCTAGTAAAACCAGTTAAATTAAGACTTGAAGTCGCTTCACCAATTGCTGATTGGTTGCCTGCTAAGGACTAACTATCTGATTGGTTATGTGTTGCTACTTCTGACTTGTTTCCAAAACGTGTATACACGTCAATAGCAGGACAAGGGTTAAATAGGCCTAATGTGGATATGTGGTTGATTTTCAGAATGGCTTTTTGAAGAAGGTAGCTAGTGTAACATTAGATCTATAAAGTAGAATAGGAATACTCTAGACTCTACAATGCTGTTTGAAATAGCAAGATGACACAAACTTTTACTAGCTTGGTAGCAAATTGAACCATATTTTCTGTTAATTATTCGGCTCCAATTCACGTAAATAAATTAATGTTGAGGAAATAAAATGCTGGCTGGCCAACAGAGAAAACTTCTCTTTTCTGCAATTAGTTTTTTAGTTTCACCGCACTAATGTACTTACTGAGATGGAAGTTGAATCGGCTATAGAGCAGAAACAATGTGAATATGTCTTATTGCTTGTCTCTCTTGCTTGACACTGCTCTTTTTGATTTTGTTTCAGTTGGTCAAAACTTCACTCTGCGATACAAGGCCATATTTTCTAAAGGCTCAACGGTACACGCATGTGATGGTTGCCCTTTGTTTCCCCTTAATTTGTTAAGCATTATTTCTCTCTCCAGTGATGACCAGCATGTGACGCTCTCAATTTTGCAGAATAAGAAGCCCTTTGCTCTTTTCTGATTATCTAGATAACGAAGCAATTTGGAGCAGCTGCTGCTAAGTGGGGCAATATGCAGGTACGTCAATGCGAATATGATGCCTTTGTTCCTTGCAAGCTCTTTTATTTCTACATTAATTATTACAGGGACTTAAGTTTTATGCTATGTTGTTTTTTGTGATTATTCAAGCAGATTCTTTTGTAAGTGATGTAGATATTGATTAAAATCATCTTGCAATTTATGCGATTGTTATCATCTTTTGTCTATATTCCACAAATGTCAGTCTGTCTGTTGGTATGTATGTTTGTCTGTCTGTCTGCCTGTTCAAGATACATACTACTCATTAGCAAGTACAGATTTGAACAGCAAGGCCATTGTTGTGCACAGTTTTTGAAACCCACTGCCCACCAGGGCCAACATTTGAAGCAGGTCAAAGTTGAATAATGCATGTCAGAGATATAAGTTGTTTGAATCTTTCCAAGGTATCAAGTCCTCTGATTGGTCCAGTCCTGAGTAACACAGTTTGTATTGAACCACAAATCCAGCAAACTATCAAGGTACTGTGATTGTTTTTTTTTATGACTTGCATTCCTTCACAATAAAGCTATCATTTTCATTTGTACGGGTTTCCAAATTCCGTTGATGTAAAGAATGTTTTATTTTTGTTTCAACAGAAGGAACCGGCATATGGCTTCATAGCGTTGGGCGTCTTTTCTGGTCTCTTTGTTGGCACAATTGTTACAATGTTGTTTCTGTACATCTTTAGGAAGACCCCTTTTCTAAAGAAGGTTTGTTGTATTGAGACTATCATTATTTTATCATCTGTTGTTGTTCTGTTGAGATCTGCTTTGTACCGATGTTTAACTGAGCGTGTTTTCGTTGTGTGGTAGTTGCGCATCGATTTTGAAATCAGCCAGCTGGATAACAACGGCGAAGGACGTGATACAACGTTTCATCTCAGTGACGGTTATTGCATGGACTCATCCAGGGAGACCACTGGGGTCAATCATGAAATATTGTAAGCTTTTCTTCCTCTTATTTAAGCTTGTGCGTATGTTATGTATCATCCTGGAAAACAATTTGGCAAATATAGATATCACCACTATGAATTGGAACCGTGTGAAATCTATGTAAAAATCATTTGAAAAACTTTGTTAAAACATTTGAAAAGTTCACATGGTTTTCCTTTTTTTTTCAAGTTCACATGCTTTTCACATGGGGGTTGTTATTTCACTGGATGTTTCCAAGGATACTTACGGCGCGACTTACATGTGCAAGAATATGATACATGTTTGTTTGTTTTACCACAGGGGTAAAGATTCCTACGGCTATTGGGCGTGCTTTGCTGCAATGTCATATCCTGGGGATGCTGATTTGTTGATCACCAGGTTTGTAATTGAAACATGATTGTAATGGTAACAGCTACTCCTATGTAACATCATCGTTCAGAAGACAGATGGGAGAGAGACATAGAGAACACGGTGTGCGACCGCCTCGCCCAATGAATATGCGATCATTCAATATATTTCACAACAACACCAGAAAATCACATAAATCACACCTTACAGGAAACATCAATGTCGCAGCCGGTGACAAACAACGCGCACAACGGCGGACGATATTACGACATTACACCTAAGCTTACCATCCCACTATTTTTCACAACTGTTTGGCTGTTTGTTTTTTCCAGGGACATGTTGCATGATCTGAGTAAGTTCCAGGGAAGATGCGCTAAAATCTCATTGCTGTGTTGGCAGTCTGTGCTTCATGCCATTGCAAACAGTCTTTGTCGCTCAAGTGAAATTAGTTCTGACATGGAGTTAAAGGTAGGAAGTGGTTTCGGGTTTGCATTTACACAATACCTTGTTAGCCCAGTTGTTGATTACATAGCAGTTGTGATCCAATGGTTTCAGATTCAATGCAAGGTTAAGGCAGTTATGTGATGTTTAACTCAATTGGTTTTGCTGCACATGACAACCTTGTCTGCTGCTGTACGTCACAACTCACAATATCATTGTGATTTACAGCAGCTTGCTACCTCTGGTTCTCCATTCGCCATACCCTTACACGTTTTATGAGTTCAGGATCCAATACTCACGTGTTGATGTGTTAGGCTGCTGCTGTTAACAGCGGCTTATTTGATGTTGGGGTCACATCCATCACGTGCTTGTTGTGGCCGTGTAGAACAGCCTTGTTCTCACATCCCCCACCTTACTATAAAAGCCTCTTTCGCATGAGGATGATTGTCAGTAACTTGATTGATTGAGTAAGACACAAACATAAATCTGTCTCTTCTCTGACTCTTGAGTGCTATTGAAACACTGACCATGGAGGAAACAAGAATTACAATATGCTTTCAAATTGAACATTGGAGGTCAACATAAAGGAGGTCGTGTCGCAGCAGAAACTGCGATATTGCAACTTTTGGAGTGTTTTTTCTAGGCTTTACCAATTACTAAGCACAGCTCAAGTCATACCATTGTAATCAGCGGAAAAAAAACTGAATAAACTGATTTTAAAAGCAGCTGTTTAAAAATTTCACTTCATAGGCCCTTTAAACGAATGACACAATATTTCTCATTGTAGGTCCGTGCAAATGTACATTTGCTGGCTGTTTTAGTATCTCTTACAATGATTCGTGTAATTGTGTACAATGTCTGAGTTCATTGTTTGTTATATGCTGGACTGTCTCTGTTTTTACCTAGGTCTATAGTGACATTGAACAACGTGCTGCGGCCATAATGAATGAGGCTAGCATATATCCAAAAGAGACATGGAGTACTATGCCGGACATTGTCAAGACTTGTTTTAGCATTGTGGTGGGTGTCGCTTTGCCTAGTGTGTGGTGCACTGTTTTGTGTTTTGATTTGTAAGCTGCAGTGTAACTTCTTTTTAGTGTGTCTTGTATTAATGCTATGAAGAGCTACTTGTAAGATGTTTCTTTATCTCTTACAATTTTGTAAAATATTTTTATTGTAGCCTCATTATCATGTTCATGATTGTTCATGATTCTACTTCCAATGGATGTCATTAACTGATTACTAGTGAGTGATAGCAAACGTGTTTTGGTTTTTCTACTTTCAGAATTGCCATTCAGTTGTTGTCCTAAACTCACAGAAGCATGGCCAAGAGCTGCTGAAAGAACTGGTCTCTTCTTCAAGTCTCGACGGCATTGCAAAGAAATCCCTATTTGATATGTTCGCTGGCTTCAACAAGTACTTGACAGCTGCTCTGGATAAATACATGGAAGATGCTTACGTCGAGTGTCAGCGAATGGCTTGGAAGAGACGAAACATGGCCCTATTGCTAGTAAGTAGTATATTATCATTGATGTGCAAGTAACTGTTTCGGCTTACAATTAATAATTACTTTCCACTTAACAGACCTAAGTGGGTACTATGTAGCTTCATATGAAAGCAAGTTGCTCAAAATAAAACTAGTTGCAATTTTGAAATTGCCTTTTGAAGTGATACCAGAATATGGCAAATTATTAAAAAACTCAAACTTGAAGCTCATGCAATTTTAATGTCCACATTTGAAACATAAAGCTTACATCAAGCCCTCTGATGAAATGCCGATTGTATTGTAATGTTAATCATGAACTGATTACTGATTACAATTGCAGAATGCGCTATTGAAACTCCTCTCTAAAGATAAACTGATTGCTTTCTTTTTCTCTCTCTCTCTCTCGCTGCTTTTCTACATTTTCTACATTTAATTAGGCCGTTAGTGACTCAACGTGCTCCTACTCTCATTGTAGCCAGCTTGTGTATTGATAGGAATTCATTTTGTGATCACTATTATTTACATAATTTTAAGGGTCTTATAAACAAACAAGCAATTTTGCTTACATAATGACTATGTATATCTGTCCATCTTAACCCTTGTCCTGCTATTGACGTGTATACACGTTTTCGAAACAAGTCAAAAGTAGCAACATATAACCAATCTGATTGTTAGTCACTCCCTAATGATCAACCAATCAGCAATCGATAAAGCGACTTCAAGTCTCTGTTTAATTGGTTTTATCAGCAGGACAAGGGTTAAATATATATGTATTATTGATTGTATTATTGAATATTTTTTCTCGTTAGAGTTGTGCTCATGACCGCTACTTTGTTTTGATTGATTGGCTCGTGAAGAAGTTCCTGATGGAATTGGATCTGCTTCAGAGGTAAATTGGTTCGCCGCTTGCAAACATTATTATGCACAGGGAGATACCATAGCTTCCACTTTAGCTAGAATTGGGTCTACGGCTGTGATTTGATCAGTTAGTCTATTCTTTTTAGTCAAACTATCGTGGCCTTAGGAAAGTAATAAAAGGACACAAAAACACACGGAAATCATCAAACAAAATGTACAATAATTTATTAAAGGCGAACTACAGAAGCATTTGAACTCTAATTACCAGTGATCTCTGAGACTAGGGACCAGGCTCTCTGTCTCAGATACTGCTGCACAAATAGTGTGAGTTGAGCTTCGCTTAGATTTCGTATAACCACATGAAAAAGCTACTTTATGTGTGAATTTTTTATTTTTCATTTCTACAAGAATTTTAAGCCAATTAATGTCCTTCCTACTTTCTATTTTTGCCCCCAGGGAGCCGCCCCCAAAATCATGGCTATTATTTTATCCTGCATAAGGTGACCGCTACGCTATATGTTGAGCTGAATATTACTGCTTGTTCACCTATTTGTTTCAATTAGGAAGCGTCTGCTGTCCAGTGAGGTGTCACTTAAAATCAGTGCGAGTGTCAAAGACTTGGCTAGCAAGGCGTCCGTCCGATATCAGTTGTCAGTCAAGACCTTCCTGGTCAACCATATCGACAAGACTGCGACGCAATTTGAAAAGCATCACAAGACATTGGTGAGATGCGAAGGACGTCCTAAACAGTATTTTGCTGTACCTTGGCTTGTTTGATGTCGTAGTGAAATGAAGCAGTGCCAATTTGTTAGAGAGTTTAATCGATCATAGTCACTTGATTGTTTTAGGAAAGTAACTGGAAGAATGCCAACAGTGCAGTGGGAGAGAAACTGAGCTCACAGTCCAAGAAAAACCAGCAAACAGGTTCGTGTTGAACTGTTGATGTGATCGCTAGATTTTATTTTCAAATGTTGATATATCTGATTGCCAATTGTCTGTCTAGTTTCTGAGATGTGTGTATGCAGTTCAAAAAGTATTGAGAGACCACTTGTGTTGAGAACCCACTTTTTGTTTGTCTTTTTAATAATTCGAACAATAGAATTTACCTGTCTTAAGTGACCACTTGTCTTAGGAAGCCACTTTTCATTGTTCCTTTGAATGGTCTTGTAAGACAGGTTGTGCCATAGTTGGTCTTAGTTATTATCCCCTCTCTAGTGCCGCTAACACATATGACATTAACTGATGTGACCTAGAAGCTTAGCTAGTATGATGAATGAAATTAGACTAATGGTGGCATTAGACGATATTGAACCTTATCCGACTCGAAGAGGCCCAGATAGACCCAGGGCTCATTTCACTGTCTCAGCGGGAAGGACATGTGTTGTGACAGTAGAGGGTCTTATTGAGAATGCTTTTTCAAAGAATTCCGATGGAGCCGATCATGCATGTGGAAATTGTGAGAAGATCAAAGCCTATTGCAACAGTGGGGCGCCAACGGGTCAGCCGGTCTTTGACGCTGTGATGAAGATGATGATGATGACGATGATATATATATTTTGTAAGATCGTCAACAAATCAGTTAACATTAAAGTTCCAAGTTAATTGAAGCTGCATCCATTGCCGACATGAAGTCACAGATTGCGGCTCGACATTGACACAGCCAAACTGAGCTCATGCCACCATTTTCTATACAATTGTGTAGTCAGAGTATGGAACTCTTTGCCAAAAGATATGGTCTATTCCAAATCTGTATCTGTATTCAAATCTAGATTCGGATCACGCATGGGTATCGCCCATGCAGTGTTAGTGTACTTGTTACCTTCTATGTTTGTATTCTTTTGAATTTTCTTTTTGAAATTTTTCAAATAAAGACAGATCCATGATGATGTTGATGATGATGATCCTCATCCAAAGGGATACCGAACCTGTCTGTATGTTTCTGTTTGGTTTGTGTTTCAGAACTGGAGGCATTGATTGACAAGAAACTGTTAAATTGTCAGGAAATTGAAAAAGATATGTCCATTCTAAAGAACACATTTGATGACAAGGTATTAAGCTGTTGTATTCTCTGCTGATGGCATATTTTGAAGGGTTACCACTCCTGCTAATTGTTCTGACAAGCAACCAATCAATCAACCAGTAAATGGTTCAGTCAACCAAAGAGTCGATTTATGTGTAGGGCCACATATTCGTCAGTGTAAACTGTCACATACTACCCTCTCGATATAATTTTGATTGATTAATGGTTTGATTTGATTGATGTATGGAGCAATCAATCAACCACTTTGCTTGTATGTCGATCAATGAGCTTACCAATGTTGTAGTAGCCGATCGATCAATCGATTGATCAATAAGTCAAGCAATCATGCTCATTCATTGCACGACTTATTGTGGCAACAGTGACTCATGTGGAAATTCTTATTGAGATGGAAATATTGTACACAATCAAACCTGTATGAGCGGCCACCTCTTTAGAGCAGCCACCTGTGCATAAAGGCCACTCTTCATAACCCCAAAATGACACTTTCTGTAGAAATCAACCTGGACAGAAAGGCCACCTGTATATAAGGGTCATTTTTATTAGGTCCCAGAGGTGACCGTTATAAACAGGTTTCACTGTTTAGTGTGGTTGTATGTGCATCATCATTTATAAGTCGTTCAGATTGCCATTGTACAGTAAACTGTTAGATTAATTTACCAACATAACAATCAATCAGTCATTCAATAATCAATTGTTATGTTATCCTGTTAATCAACAAACCAACGGTTGTTGATGCTCAATCCGTGATCAATCTAGTCATTTCAGGCATTGAGACGGCATTTGCACGACGCGAGACACTCTACTGTTGATTGGTTTACAACGTCTATGATGAAGGCAGCAACGGAAGTCGACGGGAAGAGGACTACTGTCAAGATTAATGTCCCACATGAAGGTGATGCCCGCAATTGGCATTCTCATTAGAAACTGTTTGTGTCCAACAGGGAAAATAGCCAGCGCATTTATGTTTTGCAGTAGCGGAGCAATCTGAGGTGGCACAAGAGATCAATGACAATGCCGATTACGAATTTGAAAGGACAAGCGTGTGTGACGTCATTAGTAACACCTTGCAACACGCTGCACAGTATGACACCGTCACAGAAGAAGAACTGCAGCTGGCTCACTGCTCAATTCAGGTCAGTCAGAGGATAGTCAGAAAGACAGACAGACAGACAGAATGACGCATAGACAAGAGTTCTAAGTACAGTCAAAGTTGTATTAGCATCCACCTCTACAGAGCAGCCACCTGTGTGTAAAGGCCACTTTCATAACCCCAAAATAATGAAATTTTCTATAGAAACTAACCTGGACAGAAAGGCCATATAGGTCATTTTCCTGAGGTCCCAAAGGTGACCAGTTATAGACAGGCTTCACTGTACAACAGTCTTCATTGTCTTCTGAATATCACAGAATAATGCTGTTGTGTGAAAAACACTTGATTGAATGGCATTGTTGTTCTTTGTTTTGATTCTTGTTTTATTTTTCAGGAGCAACTAAATGAAGAATTAAAAGTCCTTGATGATTGTGGAACTGAAGGATTGCAGAAGGAAATCAGACGAAAAGCAAAAGTGATAATCAGGTGAAGTACTGTACTGTGAAACCAATTGCACTCCTAAATTTACAGTAGCATGGGACACAGGTTCACACGTGTGAGAATCAACATGTTAGTTGCAGTTATAAACAGCAGGAGAGTGTGCCACTGCATTTGTCCACACATAATTGATGGTACAGTCAAACCTGTATTAGCGGCCACCTCTGTAGAGCAACCACTTGTGTCTAAAGGCCACTCTTCATAACACAAAATGACCCTTTCTATAGAAATTAACCTGGGCAGAAAGGCCACCTGTCTATAAAAGTCGTTTTCCTCGTGTCCCAAAAGTGACCGTTATAGACAGGTTTCACTGTAAAATGATAGCAGCTACACCCAAGAGACTTGAACATCTGCAAAATAGCTGGACTCTTACAAACTTCAAATTAGAAATTGTGATATTTGAATTTGTCATCATAGTGAATTAGGCTTTATTCTTTTTGCAGGAGCGTACTTAGCTCTTGCCCTTGCAGTGGTAAATCTTTCATCCGAGATTTATTCCAAAGATGGGACCTCTCGACAACAAGTCGAGTCATTGGAAGGTATGTTCTTTTGCCAGGGAAGCGATGCATGTTGTGTTTGTCTTAAAATACAAGAAAATTGCCAGTACTGTTTTATATCTTCAGGTTCTTGTTCAATGCGTTGAAAGAACTAAAAGGATTTGACAGCAAACTGAAAGGAAAAAAGCATAGTGAATTCTTTCTGGTACGAAAATGGACTTGTTACAGAAGCTTTTTACGTTCATGCACTGTCATGTTAGCAACATGATTTGACTTGACTTTATGTATGTTTTATTGACGTTTTGTGTAAATCAACAGGCCATTTTGCCTTCCCACACGTTTTCAAAACTTCTGGATATGCAGAAGCAAGATTTGCAGGCATCAATCGACTTTCTGGTTGCAAAAGTTAACGAGGTAAATTTTGGTTAATTTTCAATTAGTCACATTAACGTGGAAAGTTTCTAACTTCAGTAGTTTTTATCTGGATGAGGTCATGACAATGTTGACCTTAGGAGTAATTTTGATGATTTAGAACTGACGTTCTCAGGAAAGATCCCCGCTATTCAAATGAGGTTGTAATGTTTGTGTCACCTGATATGCTTGTTTATGTACTATATGGTTGATGACAGATTTATTTCATTTAATACTGTGTATTTACTTCTTCGGAAATTTCTGACACTGAGTGATTATGTGTGTGTTCCCTTCAGGTTCTTGTTAAAGAACCTGCAAATGCAGATTGCATATTCAAACAGGTCCTAAGTGAGATGCTGAATGATTTGATCACGGACCATAGCGCATCGCTGAGGAAGGTTTGTACTACCTGAAGAAGGACTTCTAAATGGTTTCTTTATTCACATGTGGTTTAACAGCTTTGTGGCAATAATATGCAAGACAATAGTTAGGGTTATGATGTGAATCGGGTGTTGAAGCTTAGTTGCTAGAAGGTTTTATTATTGCTGTCGCACATAGAAGCACCTCAAACTCTATCCATAGCTAGAATAATTAACTCTTGTCCTGCTATTGACGTTTATATACGTTTTTGAAGCAAGTCAAAAGTAGCAATATATAACCAATCAGAAAGCTAGTCCCTAGCAATCAGCCAATGAGCAATCTATAAAGCGATTTTAAGTCTTCATTTAACTAGTTTTGTAGGCAGGGCAAGGGTTAATGGCTGCCTTTGCTAAACGAGACGTGTACGGAGTAATGTCATTTTATGTTTACATTAGCTTGCAATTTTGTCATTTTGTAGTATTCCTGGTAAGCATATTCGTATCATTGTAAATCTTATATGATGTACAGATGTTAAGCAACGCCCGTGTGATCAGGAATTTGTGTCAGATATGTCTCTTTCCCTTTTGACACAACAGCATGTAACCAGAAAATATTATTAAAATATGAAGCCGCCAAAATTGCTTTTATGAAGCAGCTAGTTCTGTTATGATGTGCTGTACGTGTCAAGCCTGACTATTGTTGATAAGTAACTCTGCCTTGAAATTGGGCATATGAACTGATTTGGTCCTTGTTCTTTCTGTAAGATACTGCATTGGCAAAACGAGATGGAAATAATGAGGGATTTCTTCAGCGTCGTTGCGAAATCTGATTTGAATGCCGACGAAACGCACAACGAAAGCGAGGCTCTGCAACGATGTCTTGGTGGATACGTCAAGGTGAGTCTCTATTGTACTCTGTGTCTCTGTGATAGGAAGACAACTTCTGCTAGAACTTCAGAGTTACCATCAGTAGATAGCTGGTGTCAACAGCTCATCTATGCACGGAGTTATATTCCCAATCAATGCAATGATAAGTTGATAACTTATCTTATGTTTTGTATCGTTCTTGTTTCAGGATGTCAACACGTTGTTGGCTATTGACTTCGACACGTCACAGAATCTATCCAATGACGATAAGGTAAACATATTATTGATGATTTAATAATATATTTTTCGCCCTTCACTGGGCAGAAAAACAATTCACTTTCATTTAAGTATTACTATACAGTCAAACCTGTGTTAGCGGCCACCTCTATAGAGCAGCCACCTGTGTATAAAGGCCATTCTTCATAACCCCAAAATTGTACTTTCTATAGAAATAAACCTGCACAGAAAAGCCACCTGTCTATAAAGGTCATTTTTGGTCAACTTCTGGTAGATGCTTTGTTGGTTTTATCACAATGTTTCCAGCAATTATCTACTTTTGCCGCAGAATGAATTGGACTCCATTTTATCCTCGTTCTTGGATCACGTCAACCGGGTAGCAGGTCACTCGCAATCGGCTGATTTTGACCTTGATTTCATACTGTTGGATGAGAATGAGACACTTCGTGCAATGATGTCATTGGCTGCTGACTCAACTCACTTGGACAAAGCCATTGCTTCTATTATTGCCATTGAATCCAAGGTCAGTTGGTGCCATTGACTCACATTTGCTAGTGTATGTATGTATGTATGTATGTNACTTTGTGAACTGTAAACATGTTGAAACGGTTGTCAACTTCTGACTAGAAGAGAGACAAGAAAGAAAAAAAAAAGACATTAATAACTGGTTATACATTTCTGAAAAGCACGCACGTTACAACAAAAGCAAAGATATTTTTATGTGTGCATGAATTGGATGAAAGGTTGGTTTTGAGATAAATTTTCTGATTTAGTTGTTGTCTTTCCACGTTTATTTTGTTTATACACCGACTCAAGGTAACTATTCACACATTTATAGTTCTATTGGCACCCAAGCGTACAGATTGTTTGAAAGGGTAGGAGACTACCATTTGCCACAAGCGGTATGTAACAGCAATAAGGACCATAACTATTGATTGGTTGTGTGGTCGTTGTTATGACAACTAGTTGCATACAATCATTATAATTAAATAGATATTCCTGAAGGGACTCTTAGATCTGTTTGATCAAGTGCCAATTGGTTGTTTAAAGATATCTGATTACTCTAAATATCACGTAGAACGAAATCTGATTATTAAGATACTGCTGAACTGTGCCTGACATGGTTACATGTTGTTGTGTTTTAAAATCCAGAACGTCGAATGCTTCGGGATGCTTTACAAGATGAATGTGCTACCAAGGTCACTGTTCAATGATACGCTGAAGAAGTTGATGTGGACTGTGTGAGTACTGGCCTCGCTATGATCTCAAACTTCATGTTGGATCAGAGATTAGGTTATTGGATTTGATTTTCTTAATGATTTATTTGCCATCATATGCAGTATACAAATTCATCATCATAGATAATATATTTGACAATGATGCTTGGTTTGGTGGAACTATGGCCTGGAGCTGCTTGTAAACGGCAGCAATTATGACGGAGACCTGTTACCTAAGTAGAGTCCTAGGGTTGGCTGTAATTATAGCAATAATTCGAGGGAGAGACGGGCGAGGAATTCCTTGCATTGCAGCAGCTGAGTTCCGAGGCATAACGATGTGTGCGACTTATAGCAAATGTTTTACTGCTGCTAGAGGCAGCTTTGCGGCATGCTATCTACTATTGCAATACAATCTATAAATAGCTGATTGGGTCTACTTGTCCTTACTCTCATTACAAGTCATCCACTGCGCTAGTACAGTACTCAACAGGTGTAAATTAATCACATATAGCTGCATCATTATGCTTTGAGAAAGCATCCTTGCTTATCAGCTACATTACCAGCACCTTGACCAGCACTATAACTATCCTTGTACAGTCAAACCTGAATTAGCGACCATCTCTATAGAGCAACCACCTGTAGATAAAGGCCACTCTTCATAGCCCCCAAGTTAACACTTTCTATAGAATTCAACCTGGACAGAAAGGCCACCTGTCGATAAAGGTCATTTTTATCAGGTCTCAGAGGCGACCGTTATAGACAGGTTTCACTGTATTGTAATTAAAGACTGTGTTTAAGGGCAGCTATTATTATTTTATACCAGGCTGAATTAGTTTTGTCTTGTTTTGGAACTTGCACTTAATGAACACTATAGACACTAGTCTGCTTGTACGGTATTGAATGTCACTGTGTGGACGGATAGTGCACGTGATGATGAGGACATTGCCATTTCTGCTTGACAGCTCTACAGACAGAATGACTGAAATTCTAACTCTCATATTCGGGAAAGCGAAGCCAGTGGAATTCTTGCAAGAAATCACAAGGTATGACATAATTTGTGCCTTTGAAATAAAGCGTGTGTGAAGTTGTTGTGACAATCAATTGAACTTTTTGTTTATTTCCCGAATTCTTCCAAACGTACATATCCTTTCGTCATGGTTATCGCCTGAGAGTGCACTGCAGTGTGTCTGTAATGGCCTCTTTGTGAGTAAACAACGCCGAGTGACCTTTATCAACAGGTGTCTGTTGTGGATAGGGTAATTTCCATAAAATCGTTGTTGTGTGTATTACTTTATTTCTGAAGTCCATAAGTTACAGTGTAATTTTTACATGGAGCAGAACTAATAAGAAATGTAATACATAGATTAAAGGTATAAAATATTGTACAATATAAAAAGAAAGAATTATGTACAGGATGGTCTAAAATCATTGAGTAGTATTTACAATATAGTTTTTACAATCAATTTTGAATTTGGTAAAATTTACATGCGTTTGACAGGTGGCTGTTCAATGAGATTTACCACTGTCACAATAATCACACACTTGTATGCATTTCTCATGAAATAATGTCACATTTGTCAGCGAAGCACCTGTCTGATTCATATCTTAACACTTCATCTCATCCAACTTACATGTTTTGCTTGTTTTACCAGGAGAGAATGCCGCAATATGATTACTGAAATGGAGCAGACGGAAGCCCTACCAAGCGATCTCCGACGAAGGTACCTGACCTCATTATTATAATTTATTACATCGTTCGAACAAACATCACATAGTGAACTTGTAAAAAATCCAAGTGAGATACAAAGTGCAAAACAATAACTAAATTCAGTTATTTTGAAAATTATTCAACTTGGACAACTGTGCCACGGACGTTCTCAGCCTTATGCAAACAAAAATGAGGTACCTGACTGAATTTACCAAGTCTAACATTGTAACACTCATTGTCATAGGTGAAAATTAAATTTTGGCGTTGGTGCTTGGTAAAATGACACATGGTAAAATGGCCCCGCATTTTATGAGGCTCAGTAATTGTACTACATCGAGTGATAAATTTTTTCCGGCGTGCTACAAGGTGACCGTTATATACAGGTCGATTCCACATGTGTTGTCGAGGTGCTCTTATGACCGCTATAGACAGTGAGTAGTTGTGCAAACATGACTTCTATAACACATCCTTTACTTATAGAATGGATCTCTGTCCATTTTGTATTCTATGACAAAGTTACCGCAGTTTAGTTACGCTGCCTTGTCAGTAGTGTTTTGGTGACTTCGTTGGTACTAACATGGCTGGATATCTCTCAGCTCTGATGAACAACCTTACAAATAATGTAAATACTTACCTGTGTAACACAGATATGCATGACTGTAACGATATTTTGTTGAATACTGTATTGTTGTCTGTTTTGAAATGTTCAGGGCCAGCGACAGTGCCAGATTAGTGATTACCCAATAGGCACCACAGGCACGTGCCTATAGCTCTTGCCTAAGCAATAAGCTCTCTGCAAAATGTTGGTGAACTTCTTAACATGAAATTGAAATTGGAAATATTTTGCAAATTCAATACATTGATGGTAAAATTGCATTTCTAGTTTTGTGAATTGCAATTGAAGCCCTTTTGCTGTCTCAAGGATAAAGAAATGCAGTATCTGGCGAATGCGACGCGACACCCTCTAATTACAAGCGCCAGCAGCCCATGGGGGACACCCTACAGTCCCATTTCCTCTGGTCCCAGGGGCGACAAGCTTTCTAGCTTACTGGGTCCCCATCTGATGATGATGATAATGATGAATTGATGATGAACAGATGTTTATGATAGCAACGACTACCTATAGCCCGAAAATTTTCTATGGAAATCAACTGGTAAATATACCCGACCTGTTTGCAAGGGCCACTTTTGTCTCTCAATTTGCGGCGGTGGCCGTTAAAGACAGGTATCACAGAATTTGCAAGCGAGCGAATATTTGTTAGAATAATTCTTTGATGATCAATGTGGAATTTCTTTCTAGAATAAAAACTTCTGACGCAACAAACGAGCACTGATGATGGAACACCTTTCCTCGGCGTTGTGATATTTATGTATATATAGATATGTGTCTTTATTATTTATGCTGTAAATAATATGCTAGTTTCAGCCGTCGTTTTATCACGCCCATTTTCAAGCATCCATCAGCACTTTTTAAGCAATATTTATACCGTTTATCGGAGAACACAAAGAATCGTACATCGCGGCTATTTTATCACTCGTATTTATACACATTTTTATTTATACAATGTAAATCTTGCATTAACATGTCATATATTTATTCATGCATTGGTATAGTAACAATCTTCAGCTGAAATGATTTCCCAATTGTTGTTTCCGTTTTATGACTCCCTGAAATTATTTGCTTGTTTGGAACTCGTGGAAAAGTTGCGGCTTGCTTGCTTTCGTTTTCGTTGCTTGGCTGCTGTGGGTGTGGTATCCCGGAAAAGGTTTGAGAGGGGGGTATGATGGCCTATGCAGATCCCTTTTGGTCGAATTTCTTCGCCCAGAGTAGAACTGGTGCTTCCACCGCGAACAGGCGACATCTTGAGAAACTGCTAGCAAATATGACCCAACATCCTCTAAGAAGGACGCTTCTATCACACGCTATATTACATACTGTCATGCTACATACTGTCGTGCTACATACTGTCATTCTACATACTGTTATTCTACATACTGTCATTCTACATACTGTCATGCTACATACTGTCATGCTACATACTGTCATTCTACATACTGTCATGCTACATACTGTCATGCTACATACTGTCGTATATGCCAGTACTTGCGTCTTTGTCTATATCTTCGATTCTATCTGCTCGTGTTTCGCAATGATGCCAGCGATCGGCAGCAAGATCCCGTTCGCGCTGGAATAGTTCCTCTCGAACATGGACATTGATCCTCTGCATTCGCCATGGAATATATCGACAATTTTCTTCCAACGGGAGATTTTACTCTGTTGTTTTAGTTTTTGTTGTGGCGTCCATGTCTTCAATGGTGGGATCTCCGCGAGACCGTTCTCCCATATTCGTAATACGTCTTTCGCGGTTACTTTACGTCCGTTTATCTTCCGAGGCAGCAAATGCCGAGGCAAGCCTCGATTAAATGCGGTTGTTGGAGCCTCGCTTGCGCTTTCGATTGCATTGTAAGTGATGCAATGAACTGGTGTTCTGTCTTTCGTCGAGGTTGGCTGATGTCTAACGCCTTGCCAATGGCATTCCCGACAAGCTAAAAATCGCACGATCTCTTCGATTGTAAACAGAAAGCCATTGCTGTTCGTAAATTGAGCAAGAAATGTCGCGAGGTCTCCGCAGCATACGCGATGGAAATAAACCATGATGATTCGCCAGCGCAGAACAACCTGCTCGTGCGCACGCAGATGACAACCAGTCCATGTCTTCATTGGTGGCATGGAACTAGTGCCATACTCCCACAGCTGAATTACATCCACTACACTATTGACTCGATGGATGGCCATTTCAGCTTGCCGTTCATCTAATGTATACTGGACATCAACAGGCCAACGGTGGTCTTGGATTTCCAGTCGCAACATCCCATCATTCAATGCGAGATGGGAGCAGCGAGAAGATGACTGCAAATGGAGCAGCCTCATTCTCATGTCATTAACCTCTGCTTTCAAAGTAGCTATCTTTTTGTTGAGTTCGCCAACATGTCGAATGGAACGGCTTGCTTCAACGAGAAAGCAAACGGCATACTTTAAATTTCATTGTAAGTAAATATTATAATTACAATTCAACTAATTATTAAATAACAAAAATCAAATCAACTACCACAGCTCACTTACTGTCTTCCCATGATGCGGGGCCTGGTGCAGAGTGGGCTTTCACAGCCTCCAGTTCATGACAGGAGCGCACGATGGAGTTTTTGTTCGTTCGATTGATCGTTGTCACGAAGGTTGAAGACGAGCAAGCTTCACGATAAGGAAGATATTGCTTCTTGTCACTTAGTTCCTTTGACAACATGCCAGGGTCCATCTTCTGCGTTGCAAGTTGTCGATCGAACCTGGATTTTTAGAAAACAGATATACTATGCAATAATATAAAGTACCATTCTCACCGTCCACTTTTTAGAACTTAAATTGCCTAAGCGTGCAATGCGTTGATGCGTCTACTCAAAAGGACATGGATACTCTCGAACTGATTTCCGGCAGACCGATAAAATACTAACAATGCAGATTAAGACCCAGTCAAGTATTTGGCCAAGCAAGAGGAACCATTGTATCCAACACGCTTGCATGACTGCTCCTTTGGACTGCTCTTTGATAGATCAGAGCAGACGCGGACCGACATAATGTTTTAATATTGCCAAATTGTTTAGTGAATAAAATAGCTAATGAAATAGGAAGAACTATACTTGTAACATAGATTTGAGAATTTGAATTATAACGTGCAAAATAATGTTATACTGATCCGTGATGAAGAATATTAGAAAATACCCTTTGCAAGGTTGTCCAATGATCAGATGCGAGGCGTTTCCAACCGTTTCGTCTTTCAATTGCAGCTTCTCTCTCCCATAAGTTCTGCATTTCAACTGGCAATACGCTCTCCGCTTTTAAAGAAGAATATCAACATATTAATTCTCCATCTGTTACAATCTGTTTCCAGTCATATTGCTGGCAATTACTGTTTTAAGCGTTTCAATGACCGCCATGCGTAGAACGTTGCTGTAATTAGGGAAGGCGGCGTTTCTGAGCTGGACCGCGGAGAGCAAGCTTCGCCTGCATAATGCAGACACGAAGATGGAACGTGGTGTGACAGATGGCAGCAATATTCTTCGCGGGAAAAACACGATGTCCATGCGTGTTCTATGACTAACAAAGCCGACAGTGAAAAATATTATATCGGCTTGTAAAAGTTATCACATTTCGAAATTGAGGCTTTAATTACGTTGCTGCATTTTCAGATAGATTATTTTATTTGTAGGAATAACTGGAAGACTTTGACTGAAACAGCCATTCTCAAACTTTGGAGGAATAAATTTAGCAAATGAGTATACTGACTGATGTAAATACATGCGTAACCATTTCGTCACTGTAATGATCAACTTGCTTGAAAGTTTATGCCCGACAAATGATCGTTGAGAAACGCATCAGCGTCCTCTTAGGATTGAAAAAGATGTCACTATCTGTTGACTGAAAGGGATAAAATTTGTTCATAATATAAGAGCAAAGTTTCTTATTTAAATAAAGATATTCTCAAATCTAATAAAATATTACTTGTCCACGCTGCAAGCCACAAAAGATTATTCCAAAGATCTGTATTGCCATTATTCTTCCCTCAAACGAATTCTTGTTTTAAGAAATTGATACTTAAAATAAGAAAGCAATAATTGTCCAGAGCATAATTTTCAATGTATGGACCTGACAAGGATGCTCTGCCTTTGCGGTAGAGACGCTTATTGATTAATTTGTTGATAAATATTTTAACAATCCGTGGTGTTTGTTAGTTAATTTTCGATGCAATCCTCCATCAATTAAACAACATGAGATGTTGCGTATGATTTCTTTAGTTATGATGGGGTATTTATTTCATTTTAGATTAGAAAAGCTGAAGTCATTTTCATTACTCGAAGGAAATTAAGATCATTTGTACAATTTAAAATTCAGCGGCTAAATAACTAGCTACAGTATTCTAAATATTTTCTAAATTAGTTATGTCATTAGAAACTGTTCAAAACCATTGTATACTAAGTGAAGGCTGTATTTCGTAATTAAATCACTGAACAAAATTTTATTGATGGTTGAATCGACGCGAAGCAAGCTGCACTGGATTTAATTTTCTCCTGGTGCCTTTTGCGTTTATGGTCCGATCAATATGCATTGGTCTCGCAGCGTGCATTATTTCTCCCAAAGCGTTGTTTTTCACGTCATTTTTTCAGTAGATTGACGGATCGAATCCAGAGCTCGAATTTTGCAATCGACAACTGGTTCCGCCAGCAGCGTGCATTGACAAGTGCCATTCCGAACAGACAATCGTTTGGAAAATGATCTGTTTCCATGTCTCAAAGGACCACAGATGCAAAGGACTACCGTTGCATTTAGCTGGTTGAAGATCGATGCTCGCTGCCCGTTCAACAACAGAAAGTCAGAAACAGAAAGCATTTACGCAGCCATGGATGACAGCGAACAACTCAGGGGAACAAGAGTCGAGTATTCAACGCAACTCACATTGCCGTATTCATCTAAACAGGCGAAGATGAAGGCTGGCGATTACCTAGCCACAATCAGGCGAAAGCATTGGGAAGACGAGGTGCTACATCGCCAGCAAATCGATCAGATGGCAGCGTCACCTTGTCGGAGTTCAGTCGGATCGACCAGCGATTCCCAGTCGAGTGGTATCGGTAGCTTGAACAGCAAGAGCGAGTGGCTAGCTACTGGGTGCATTGGAGAGAACGAAGGATACGCATTTCAGAGGAAGCCTTCGATATGGATCACAGGAGCACCGATCGACGACATCACTGAATCAGACCAACAACCGCCCAAAGCAAGGCCAAACGACTTCGGTCGGTATATCTCAGACCACGTCAAGAGACTCTACAACAACCGCCTGCGTAGTAGTATGTGGCTGAGACGGGGACGGACCAGATCTTATGAAGAAGGAAGCCCTTTGAAGAAAGCCACTAGCATGGATGCTCTGGCGTTAGAAGAAAGGGCAAGAGCGAAATCAGATACAACGTGCGACACCGAAGAAACCAGACTGACGCGCAGGCGCGGGACGATCAGTGGTCTCTCTAGCATTGCATCGTGGATGGAAAAGGTTAAAAGATCACGCATTAAAAACGAAGGCGATACCTATAGATCAAGAGATATGACAGATTTCAATGGCAGCCTACAGCCTAGAGTGCACGCTCCACATCATCAGAAATGTCAGACCATGGAGAACCAATGGGAAGAAATCTCAGTCCCGATGAAAAAACTAACATTGAACGAAAAGAAACAATTGTTAATAAGACATCTGGAAACCGAAAATCACGATGCTGCAACTCTGAAAGCATTGATGGAAAAATTCAAGGTTGACATTGATATTGAATTAACAAAGCTCAACCATAGCGAAGCCTCGAAGATGATGTAAACATCTCAACCGTAAAGGCCTTTTCAATATGTTAAGAACGATTGGTTACTCCTTTGGACCGACAAACACTCGCGATAAACTGAGATTATTCACTTCATAAAAATATGACTCAATTATCTGCTGGAGTAAGGGATATATCACTGTCTTACCAGTAAACACAAGACGTCTTAACGACGTATCTGCGACGTCCAAACGTCATGAAAGCGTCCATGGGGCGTCCTCAGACGTCTTGTGGTTGCTGTCATCCCGCAGCTCATACTGTAGATTGATTAATCGATCGCACATATTTATCAGAACTAATTAGAATCATTCATTAGTACATGAATTATTAGTGTGATTTTGCCTTGAGAAATTAAAAATTAAATACTTTTATCCACGATGTAATGCGTTATGACACAGGGGGAGAGTCGGTGGTATAATTGCAATGTACTGGATCGATTTATAAGTGTTACTTCTGCAATTGACCATAATAAGTTTTGAAAAATCACGTATTGTAGTTAACTGATTACTTTGTGTTATGCACGCAAGCAAATTACTAGATGAATCGGATGATTTATGAAATAAAGTTGCAATCTTTGAGATTTTATGGGTCTTTTAACTCTTTTGTCTTGCAAAACTTCCTACTTTGGTGAAACGACTGGACCAGGACCGTAGCCCAGGAAGAGCATTCAATAATCTCACAAGTGTAGATTGTGTTGGGGTAGGGGTAGTACTCTACTGAATCTCTCATTTGAATGGCAAAATGCGACTGCGCCTCGTTCAAAAGTTTCTAGGCTTAGACGAGGCCATTGAAAAAGGTCTTGAAAATATCATAAAAATCCGAAACCGATTCAGTGCGAAAATGGCGCTGGAAAGTTACAGGCTAGTGTGAAACGATCTGCGTCAATCTGCACCATCCTTCGAAGTGGGAAGCCAGCGAGTGTAAAGACGCTTGATCTATAATATTCTGAAATCATGCTCGAGTCTATGATTGACGAAGGTTTGGATTTGCGTCTTTTAAGAAGCAATATATTTCAACTGTAGAATTTTGTTCGATAAATTTGTTACTGTCAACTGCACTGTCTGGGCCTATAGAAACAATTATGTTTATACCCTTTACCCAACAACGCTGTCCCCGCTTGCAAAAGCCTAACACTTTGACTTATCATTAGTCTTTTTACTTTCTAGCTTCTTACTCGTTGCAGTAATTTGTTTGTTGCTGTTTGTGTAGCCAAATTCTGTGCTACAAAAGAAATGACTAAAATTGATTTGTTGATATCTGTCAGATGATGATTTCATCGAAGATGAAGGAGATGAAATTTCCCCAGACCGTTGGCAAGAAGCTTGTTGGGTTGTTATCACAGCTTATTTCGACGAGAAGGGGCTCGTACGTCAGCAGCTGGATTCATTTGATGAATTTATACAAATGTCTGTGCAGAGAATTGTGGAAGAATCGCCACAAATCGAAATGCAAGCAGAAGCGCAATACAAAGAACAAGAATTTGAAGCACCGGTCAGTTAAGTATAATATAATTGGCTTGTTACAAATCTGATTGATTTCAATTGTTTGAAAATGCTCAAAGTGCTTCAATGTTGTTGAATTTAGACAAAGTACCAGTTGAAATTTGAACAAATTTACTTGTCAAAGCCAACACATTGGGAAAGAGATGGTGCACCAAAGCCTATGATGCCGAACGAAGCTCGCCTTAGAAATTTAACGTAAGTCATCTGGTTGACATACGTCACATTCTTTCTCAGTCTACCAGATAGATATTTCATTTCTAATTGCTTTACTTTTTCAGGTATTCAGCACCGTTGTACGTTGATATCACAAAGACGGTCATCAAGGGAGATGTTGAACAAGAAACTGAATCAAAAAGCAAGATTTATATTGGAAAAATTCCTATTATGCTACGGTCAACATATTGCCTTCTAAACGACCTCACGGATCGTGACTTGACAGAACTTAACGAATGTCCCCTTGACCCTGGAGGGTATTTCATTATCAATGGTTCTGAGAAGGTGTTGATTGCCCAGGAGAAGATGGCAACAAATACTGTTTACGTTTTTAAAAAGAAAGACTCAAAGTACGCCTACACGGCTGAGATAAGATCTTGCTCGGAGCAGTCATCACGACCGACAAGTACCCTGTTTGTCTCACTGATGGCAAGAGGAGGTGCTGGCATAAAGAAGAGTGCCATTGGGCAGCGCATTGTTGCAACGATACCCTATATCCGCCAGGAGGTGCCAATTATGATTGTGTTCAGAGCACTTGGATTTGTATCTGACAGAGACATTTTGGAGCACATTATTTACGACTTTGAGGACCAAGAAATGATGGAAATGGTATTCAACTTGTTTTTCCTACCTTTGGTGGAATTTAATATTAGCGGTTTCTATTTGCTGCTGCAAATTGCTTGCTAATACAGCGGTCACCGTTTAATAGAACCACCTTAGGACCTCTTCAATTTGGTTTTATAAAGCGGCTGGATTTATTACCCACCACTAAGGAATAAGGATGCTGTTCGATTGAATGTAGATATTCGATTATTCGACAGCTTGTGATTCTGTTCGACTCGAACCTTTCTAATCTTTTAAATCCTATCAGACTAGATCGTTGTTGTAAAATATGCAGTAGCAAAAACAATAAAACTATCTTCTGTATGCCTTGGAGAAAAATTTCCATCCGCAAGTTGAGGAGGAAGCAGGGCATGAATAGAAAGGTTATTAATTATCGCTACAAGCCTTTGAATGAAATCTTTTGATCGAAAAACAAGAATTTATATTTGCTAAATCTTTTAAATCTTCTACCAAGATTCGAATCACAAAGAATCAAATCAAAGATTCATTTCAAATTCGAAAAGATTCTAATAATCCTGGTTCGAACATTATCCATACACACCCCTGTGTATACAAAGCAGCGACCTATCCACAAAACTGACTTTCGAGTGCCGAGGATGTTCTTTGTAGATGTGCTTCGATGTAAGTTCTGGACGTCCCTCTCACCCAGTTGCTTTTAATGTTATGCACTGCTTGTATCATCTACTATACCGGTAGTCACGCTCAGTTCAAAATTAATTTAGATAACAGTTATCTTCATGGATTAAGTTACATTTACTGCACTGGTTTTCTAGCTCATCTCGCTTGATGTGAGACTTTCTGTTGCTTTGAAAGGATATTTGAACCATGTAGAAATTTGAAAGTAAATTGTTTACTTAGCAATGCTTTTTGGTTGCTGTGTTCAGGTGAAACCGTCTCTTGATGAAGCGTTCGTCGTGCAGGAGCAGAATGTTGCTTTAAATTATATTGGAAATCGCGGTGCAAAGCCAGGTGTAACGAAAGAGGCCCGTATCAAATATGCACGGGATATCCTGCAGAAGGAGATGTTGCCGCACGTGGGAATTAGTGACTTCTGTGAAACCAAGAAGGCCTACTTTTTGGGGTGAGTTTGCATGATCACTGTTGTGACACGTGAAGCTTTGTTGTTAGGTTATGTTAGCAAGTACAGTCAAACGTGTATATAGTATTAACGGCCACCTCTATAGAGCAGTCACTTGTGTATAATGTGGTATTTTTACAGGTGACGTAATTATGACATTAATAGTCACCTTGTAATTGTCTACATCTGTTGTTGTAATTCAATCTCTACGTCATGTCTTGTAAATAATCTCGCGATGTAAGCAATTCTTAATCTCTTCGTCAGCAGATCTAGTTACGCTATTGTTTTATTTGCTGAAGCAAGGTTTATTCTGTAATTCTTTGTAAATGTGTAATTTGTAAATCACATGATGATAGTATATAAAAGCAAGTGTCTGTCTGTGATAATGCAACTTTGATTGTGAGTAGAGACAACGTCTGTTCTCTGACTCCTTACGCGACGCGACATATAAAGACCACACTTCATAACCACAAACTGGTACTTTCTATAGAAATCAACGTGGACAGAAATACCACCTGTCTATGAAGGTCATTTTCTTCAAGTCCCAAAAGGTGACCATTATAGACAGGTTTTACTGTATAATGATGATGATAGCGCCATAAACTAAGAGCTGAGCTACACTGTCTCGACAGACGCTCAGTTGATCATATGTTGTATTCTCCTATAACTGCAATGTTGTATGAGCGGTTGTGCGATATGATCGCCACACAGATGGCACTATGTGCCTTGTCCAAATGCTCCCAAAATGCAGTAATTGTATCTGTGCCTTTGCAGGTACATGGTGCATCGCCTGCTGCTGGCCGCTCTCGGCAGGAGAGAGCTAGATGATCGTGATCACTATGGAAACAAGAGATTAGACTTGGCAGGTCCACTGCTTGCATTCTTATTCCGAGGGTAAGTAGTCTCAAATATGTTGATCGCTTTGTTAAAGGTACCTATCATAGTTATTCATCATTTGTTTACTTGTTCACTGTTTCTTTCCACATAATTTTCACTGTTTTGTATTTGCCAGTTAGAATTCGTGTTAGCAGAAGCCCGTAATGTGACTTCAATTCAATTCTGTTTAACGTTTCTCTTTTCAGGTTATTCAAGAACCTTTTGAAGGAAGTCAGACTTTACTCTTACAAGTTTATCAACAAAGGGAAGGACTTCAAGATTGAGTTAGCTATCAAAACAAGAACAATCACGGATGGCCTTCGTTACTCTCTTGCTACTGGTAATTGGGGTGATCAAAAGAAAGCCCATCAAGCGAGGGCAGGTGTTTCACAGGTGCTGAATCGTCTGACGTTTGCCTCCACGTTATCCCATCTGCGACGTCTCAATTCACCTATTGGTAGAGAAGGCAAGTTGGCAAGACCTCGACAGCTGCACAATACTTTATGGGGCATGATTTGTCCAGCTGAAACACCAGAGGTAATATGGCACTGCCATTTTTCAGTAATTGTTTGTTAACCCTTGTCCTGCTTACAAAACTAGTTAAATGAAGACTTGAAATTGCTTCATAGATTGCTCATTGGCTGATTGCTAGGGACTAGCTTTCTAATTGGTTATATGTTGCTACTTTTGACTTGCTTCGAAAATGTATATATACGTCAATAGCAGGACAAGAGTTAACTTCAATTGCCGTACAGTCAAACCTGTATTAGCAGCCACCTCTATAGAGCAGCCACCTGTGTATAAAGGCCACTCTTCATAACCCCAAAAAGACATTTTCTATAGAAATCAACATGGATTGAAAGGCCACCTGTCTATGAAGACCGTTTTTCCAGGTCCCAGAGATGACGGTTATAGACAGGTTTCATTGTATTGGCTGCTAACTAATCTCTTGTAATATCCCACTTTTTGCTGCTCAGTAAGAAGAATGTAAACCAAGTAGCTGTCATTTGATGGCAAATATAACATCTCCCTTCTTGTTTATTTCTTGTCTTAGCTGACTGTTAACTGTAGAACTGTTTTATTTCCAAGTCATCTGACCTTCTCAGGTACTTACACTGCAAATGTCTGTTGTATTGATTAGGGTCAGGCCGTTGGCCTTGTAAAGAATCTTGCACTAATGGCCTACATCTCAGTGGGTTCACAACCGAGTCCCATTCTGGAGTTTTTGGAGGAGTGGACGATGGAAAACTTGGAAGAGATCAGTCCGTCGGCGATCAAAGAGTAAGAGATATCAAATGATCAGTTTCTTGCTCAAACCGAACCTTTTTGTTGATGGCAATTTAGCATAACTCTATCATACGGGAATTACCTTGTTAGTTCATGAAATACAATTTAATTTGCTGCTTCCATTGTGTTATTTTGTTTCCTGGTTTTGTGAGCTGTGTTTTCTTTGCTTTGGCAGTGCTACAAAGATCTTTGTCAATGGCTGCTGGGTTGGTATTCATCGTGACCCAGAACAACTGATTATCACATTGAGAAAACTCCGCAGGCAGATGGACATCATTGTGTCTGAGGTACTTGTCATAAAGTCATGCGCTGTGGTCATACTGCTTGATCAGCATCATCATCGATTTGTTTTCAGAGGGTGACCTAATGAGCTAGAAAGCTTGTTTCCCTGGGAACCTCAACATTTCAAAACATGCAATAATACTACTAGTTACGGTATTTAGCAAATGACTTACAAATTGTAATTGACAGGTGGTTTTTTGGGTTTCAGGAACTGCAAACTAGCATCCCAGATTGTCATCAGTCGATTCCAAAACTAATTTGTGCAGTTTTGTATAGTTTGAAGTGAATGATCTTAAGAGAAAAACAGTTTCAACCGTCGAAATCAGTTCATTCATTGAACATTCGAAGCCTAAACAGTTTGAGCCTACCAGGTTTTCGACGTCAAAAGGAAACTGCTTTGCAGGGGTTTATTGTGTGGCTGTGGATTGTGGTGGGCGTTATTTATGAACGGCATGTGACCATATTGTATATGTGAATGCTATTGCAGAATTGGGTGTATCTTTGCCTTTGTTCATTGCTAGGTCTCCATGGTACGAGATATCCGTGACAAAGAAATTCGAATCTACACTGATGCAGGGCGTGTATGTCGCCCGCTTCTGATCGTTGAGAATCAGAAACTTCTTCTGAAGCGAACTCACATTGAGATGCTAAAAGAACGCGAATACAACCCATACAGGTGACTTGTTCACATGATTCCTAATCACATTTGAGAAAGAAAGTCTTACTTCTTCACGCCCCCTTTAATTTAATTGTTGTTTTGCACAGCTGGCAAGATCTTGTTGCTAACGGTGTGGTTGAATATATCGATGTCAACGAAGAGGAAACCGCCATGGTTGCCATGACACCTGAAGATTTGCAAGAATCGAACAGTGCCTATTGCTCAACGTACACACATTCTGAGATTCACCCAGCAATGATCCTTGGCGTTTGTGCTTCGATCATTCCATTCCCAGATCACAACCAGGTAAACCATCCGGATGACTTCACATCTGCAAACAGTGTATTCCTTAACATCCGTTTCAGTCAATCTTATATCTGTTGTATTGTTTTATTACAGTCTCCGCGTAACACCTATCAGTCTGCTATGGGTAAACAAGCCATGGGCGTTTACATCACAAACTTCCATGTGCGCATGGACACACTAGCACACGTGCTCTACTACCCTCAAAAGCCGCTGGTAACAACCAGATCCATGGACTTCTTGAAGTTCAGGGAGCTGCCAGCAGGTACAGTTCACATGTCATTTGTGTACGTGCTACAGTGATGATCCCAGAATTCGAAATAGCAAGGCACAGCAGAAAATATTGAATGATTAGATAGACATTTCGACAAGACCATGATTGGGAAGGTAAAACATGCTTCAAGCGTTAGTAGAATCTCACTTGTTGTCAAATTCGGAGGTCATCATCGAGCTCAAAAGATTGAATGCTGTAACTCTACAGTTTTACAGTGGAGTTCGTTTTGTGAGTTCAATCATTTGACCTTTTGCTTGGCTTAGGTATCAACGCCATTGTGGCCATTTCATCATACACTGGTTACAATCAAGAAGATTCCGTCATTCTGAATGCTTCGGCTGTTGACCGTGGACTCTTCAGGTGAGTGATAGTTTGCAATTGTGCCCTGGTGCTGAAATGTTTGCGAAAGAGTCCTGTGCTAAAAATGATGGTGTTTCTGTTGTAGGTCTGTGTTCTATCGATCTTACCGTGACGAAGAATCTAGACGTGGCATGTACGAAGAGGAGCAATTTGAGAGGCCAGAACACAGTACCTGCCAAGGTCTGAAGACTTTTAAGGCGAAATCTAAGATATCTTGGACATGCAGTGCAGGCATTGTGCTTTTTATGAAGTCATCTGAAAGATGTCTGTTGACGTTGTTATTGCAGGGATGCGACGTGCTACGTACGACAAACTGGACGACGACGGCCTTGTGGCACCAGGCACCAGAGTCAGTGGCGACGATGTCATCATCGGCAAGACTGTAACATTGCCTGAAGATGATGACGAGGTCAGTGCATGTTCAATTGTTCATTGCTATGCAAGTCAAGCATCTTTTATATTTTCCTCTCATATATTTCGTGATCTGATGTTGTATGTAGTTGGAGAGCATTACAAAACGATTCACCAAACGGGACTCCAGCACCTTCCTCCGTGCAAGTGAGACAGGCATTGTTGATCAAGTGATGGTGACGATCAATGAGGAAGGGTATAAGTTCTGCAAGATCAAGGTGAGAAGGATGCCTTGTGCCGTCCATTGTTGCATTTTGTTCTTTGAAATATACTGAGCTTATGTTCTTTATTATCCTCCAGGTCCGATCAGTCCGTGTCCCTCAGATAGGTGATAAATTTGCAAGTCGTCACGGTCAGAAAGGAACGTGCGGGATAACATACCGGCAAGAGGTTTATGCGTGCGGCATTCTTTTTAAAAACGCATCGATCAGTGGATTTGATGGCACTTTTTCAGACACTATATTTCAATTTGCATTTTTTCCGTAGGACATGCCCTTCACATGCGAAGGTATAACACCAGATATCATCATCAATCCTCATGCCATTCCAAGTCGTATGACCATTGGGCATTTGATTGAATGCTTGCAAGGAAAGGTAAGCATGCGGCTCTGTAATCAATGGCAAATTGTAGCAATTCAATAGACGCACAAGGCATTTGACTCAGTAAATTAGCTTTATGCATGCCTGTTACCGTAATGTCTTTGTTTTTCTGCTGAAGATACTTCAATGGTCGATCTGTTTTCTATTTTCGGCAGGTATCTGCCAACAAGGGTGAGATTGGAGATGCAACTCCTTTCAATGACGCTGTTGATGTCCAGAAGATCTCCAGTTTACTCAATGATTATGGCTATCACCTCAGAGGAAATGAGGTAAGCAATATACCGGTATATGATATAGAATGCTCAAGATGGATTTGAGATTATTGACGCTAGATTCTCAACTTTCCAGGTACTTTATAATGGCCACACTGGGCGTAAGATCAATGCCCAGGTGTTCCTTGGGCCTACGTACTATCAACGACTAAAGCACATGGTTGACGACAAGATTCATTCCCGAGCACGCGGTCCACTGCAGATATTGACACGACAACCAATGGAAGGCCGATCGAGGTAAGCATGTTCTTGTTATTTGTAAGGGGCTGTGTCAACGAAGTAACCAGTTGTCCTAACTCTCTTCTGTATTGTTTTACACTCAAGGGATGGGGGTCTACGGTTTGGTGAAATGGAGCGCGATTGTCAAATTGCACATGGAGCTGCCCAGTTTTTGAACGAAAGGCTCTTTGAGGCATCTGACGCCTACAGAGTTCATGTGTGTAACCTATGTGGACTCATTGCCATTGCAAATCTGACGACGGAGACTTTCGAGTGCCGAGGATGTAGCAACAAGACGCAGGTTAGTGTTTGACTTCTTGCAATTATGATCGATAATTAAAACAAGAATGTTCTGTCTTTGACATATTTCTATACTTCTTTTGTAGATATCCCAGGTGCGAATTCCGTATGCTTGCAAATTGCTGTTTCAAGAGTTGATGTCGATGAGCATCGCACCTCGCATGATGGTCAATGCCAAGTGAACTGATTCTAGCATTTTGATGCATTTGCAAAAGAAACATTGTAAGATAGTTAAAAATAGCATGCTACTTTTGCAAAAGAAATGTGCATCAGCGCTTCTTTTATGTATCATGTATAAAATATTATTAGTACTGTACTAGCTTTCTTTTTCTTTGCCTCTACTCGTCTAACCGTTCCACAGCTAAATTTCATGACGATGTGGGGAATCGTTATTTTCTTGAAACCACTTTTCATATTCATTTCAAACATTAACATAGTAGAGCTGTTCCACTAACAGGGTATTGAAAGACAGCACGAGGGGGGACTACGGAATGCCAAAATGGCCTTGTCATAAATGTCAGTGTCCATATTCCAACACTGACGACACCAATTAAGGAGATTAACTTCAGTATTAGAAATTTGGCGTCAAATCTGTTGGTGTCATATAGTGGGACGATAACATGTAAACGCAAATACTCATAAATTGAGTCCTTCATCCATAATAAAATTACTCAAACATATCTAATTGGTACAGCTCGTGGCTAGCTATTCAAATTACATCTGCATAGTCGTGCATATAACAACTTGATGCAGCTTTCATTACACAGGCAAGAGTACCTGAAATGACGTTATAATAAATGCATAAATTACAGGCAGCATGCATGGAACAAGGTCCAATGCAGTAGTTTAGCAGACAATCCATTGCTAGGCAGTTACTCATAACTAAGTAGAAGGAGAGTGAGCCAACTTTGTCATTTGATACATTGGCATAGAGAAACTGCAAGCAAGTTCATTCAATGAAAACTGCAGCAAATGCCAGTAGAAAGAAGTCCTATTGCTTTGTCTTCAAGGCATCTACCAGCCTGTACGAAAAGAAATAACAACCAATGTTAAGCATTAAAGCCTAATGATCCCTAATCAAGAAATCAATTCTCCCTTTAACATAAATGCAGATATTTTGAATTCCAAGTTTGGATCAGAATATGCAGACATATGCCTGAAGCAGTCAATTGTTCATCAGCCAACAACCCTTGGGACCTGAGGAAAATGGCCTTCATAGACAGGTGACCTTCTGTCCATGTTGATTTCTATAGAAAGTGTCATTTTGGGGTTACCAAGAGTGGCCTTTATGCACAGGTGGCTGGTAGTACAAGTTTGGCGGTATGTCACATACCAGTCCATGGCTTCGTCTAGTCCATCTCCTTTGACGGCAGATGTCTTGAAAATTGACCATGTGCGACTCTTTAATGCTGCCAATCCAAGTGCATTAGATACCTCTGTGGCTGTCATGGTTCCTTCCATGTCCTAAAATCAACAAACAGAAATCCTCAAACTCTGCGGTCTGAAGTCAAATCCACAGGTTTATTCGGGCAATTGAAAGATTAGCAGTATCATGTGGGGAAGTGCTAAAATGGGCATATATTGGGAGTTGTGGCAGGGTGTCGAGGGTGCCCATAGGACTTGAGCATAGAGCAAAACCAAGATCTTATTTGGGCCAGTCTACATCGTGTCTTGCATGTTAAATCTGTTTCGGTCGCTCACACTTTCGGAGGGTGAGTGTTCAGAACTCGGTTTGGTTCGTATTCCGCTATGGACTTAGAGACCGTGTCAGAATGAATGCTTGCTGTCATCGTCCTCCTCAGGACAACAATCAGCTGTAACGTGATCAATCTCTTTAGAACTATTACATTCTATATTTCATTAAAATCTAGTGGGGTATCTGTGAACTTTGCGAAGGCTTTCACTTCGAAATTTCACAGCAGAGAAACCGTTGCTATATTTCATGGGTCTTATAAACAAACAAGCAATTTTGCTTATGTGTAGTTAGTAGATTTTTGACTGATGTGATGAAATAAACAAACAAACAAACATCCTCACTCATCAGTCCACTTCGAACATCCATTACATGAACATCAGTCATACCTGCTTATTGGCCAACACACACAATATAGATTTCCTTAGCTCTTCTTCCTGAAAATTGAACAAATTCACCAATGAATTAAATTCCATTATATCGCAACAGTTGTCGGCACTGGGCAGCTACGATTCCTACGAAACACCTGGGAGCGAGATCTGACACTAAAGCAAAGAATTTGAACTCATTCCATTTTATAATCATCGAGCTAAAATGAAGAAATGAAAGGCTTGACAGCTGCGTAGATTATTGTGAACAATGTGTACTCCCAAGAACGCAATGCTAACTTGTCATCAATCAGGAGAAATCACATTCATATTATTTTGTGTACAGATTAAGAATGTCACAACATGAGTTGGAGGTGTGACTCGTGCAAAATACTGTGAGTGAGGGTTGGCAGGCCTAAGAACAGAAACTTGGGAAATCTCTGTAATCTTCTGAAGACTCTCTGCATTTCTCTTCTAATAATTCAGTAATGGTAATGATTCAAAACGGCTCTATTGTGTGACCTACGCAAGCAAAGAAGAGCAACCACTTCTGATTTGATGAGATCATTTAATTCTTCTTCCCTTCAGCCATCTGAAATATCCAACCGTTGTCAAACAAATGCTGCTACTCACTTCTAACATTGCTATTAGTTCTTGCTTAGAGATGCCAATCCGTTCCCGGTCTTGACTGTCAACCACGTAAATGATCGCATCTGTGTTTGCATAATAACACCGCCAGTATGGGCTGTAAAATCAAAACAAATATGGTCTATGTCATAATTAATACAGCATCAAACCTACACACAGAGGCACACATAACTCACTTCCCATCGCTACACGGGGTTAGATATCAGCAGCATGTGGTCCTATTACAGCCTTTTACAGAGTTGGTCCCTTAAGTATGGTGGTTGTCAGAAAAGGATAGAATACACGAAATATTGAAGCAACATAAATTTCATGGCACTAACAAATCAAACAAAAATTGAAATAAATTTGTTTACGTACCGTATACTCGTTTGACCTGGAAGTGAAAAACAAACAAACAAACAATGTCAGAAGATTAATGTCAAACCACGTAATAAATAATTCAACGTAGTCAGGGCAATGTCAAGCTGTCGCATACCTCCGAGGTCCCAAACTAAAAAGCAACACAGAAAAATGCTATTAGTAAAATGACCATTGCAGGTAATCAACTACGTAACAAGTATCATGGATTTCAAGTAGCCCAGAGTACCGTACTTTACTGCGCCGAATGTGACGATCAGGCCTACACCATCTAGCAAGAGGTCCTCACCTTGAAATTTCAAATTCTTGTACGTCACTGTCTCAACGTTGAATCCTATGGCTGATGGAGATACAAAAATCGGCAACGAATATCAGCGCCAGATTACAAGCAAGTTTTCAGGATTGACATAAATGTCACGGATCAGAAGAGCAACCTACTTGGTATAGTCGTAACTACTTCCCCAACTTGCAGCCTACAAAGAGGGAACATTTTATTTGAAATGCAGTCGATTAATCCCTAACGTAAATTGAGCTAAATGAGCCATTAGAGAAACAGTTTGCAAATATCAACAAAGGGGCAAGCAAAGCAAATATGGATTAAACAAGCAAACTTGTTTAACAAATAAATGCGCTTGCACAACTTTTCTTCCTTCGATGTGGTGAAGTGAACAAGAAATTGCTCTACCATTTCATGGAGCTGTTTGCCGTCTATATATTTTAGGTGGCATCATGAGTTGTGTAATTGTTCGCAATTCAAGCAGGAAGAGTAATCCTGAAACGTGTCACACCTCTGAAGCATCTCTATTGTTCTTGCACAAGTGCTGCCTCATATTTACAGACACAAAACCGTTGATGTAGTATCTGCACTAGAAGTTTAGAACATAACAATAAATGTTGTTCCGGAGATCAATTGATTGGATGCTAGGCCCCTAGTTGTTGTAGAGGCTAGGCCCAGCATACATTTTAAGATAAGCTTGCGTCAGTCAAACACCACTCCACTAGTTGGTCAACAAATATAAACCGTGATTGAGTCTAACAATCAGATCAAGCCATGCGATGATTGATAAATCTGAGAATAAATGGTAATCACTGCATTAGCCCACCTGTAAAGAATTGTTGTCTTTCCAGCACCATCAAGTCCTAAGATTAGTATTCTAGTTTCTTTACTTCCCCATAGCCCAGCGAATAAACGAGAAAACATCGACCCTGCAAAAATCACATAAACCACAAGAAATAAGATCTAGAGATCCAACGATAATTATATGATTAGATCGGGATAATCGGATTCTGATTTGTTGGAAAATTATACTAGCTTAGTACTTGCTTGTTAGGGCGCTTACAAATACTCAAATTACTATTACTAGCTTTCCAGGCAACAAATTGTTTCATTCATAAAATGTTAGCATTTTTAGGAATTCATCTAGCATACTCAATTCTTTGCCAATCCTTTGTTTCAATTCACACTCATATTCAATGCTTTGAAACATAAATTATAGTAACTAAGTAGTGCCGTTTAGTGTAAGCGCAACATGTGTTGCCTTCTATTCGTGTATTCTTTTATGCAGTTCTTGAAATCTGTTTAATAAAGATACGTATATATATAATCAATTGGGTATGATTCAACGGCCTGAGAGGCAGCAAAAGCTGTTTTAGGCTAAAGGGACAGTATAAATATCGGTGCCTGTTTTGCTACCGTTTCGACCATGATCTCGACTCGAGTGCTAGAGTTCTCAACAACGCAAGGAAACCACTTTTGCCTATTATGTCATCACTGTTCACAAAGAACATGTCACTTTATGTTTGTTAATCTGTTAATCTTGTGGGAATAAAAAAAGGTCTTCTTTGACTCAAGGTTTATTGTTTGATTGATTTCGGGTAATTGAATTATCCATTTATATCGTTAAAATTACGTTTTCCTTTTAATATGCAATTAACCTAATTTAACTGTCAATAAAATACGAAACATGAGCACAACTGGGTAGAAACATCTAACAAAAATACGAAATAAAGTACATTTGGCACTACATAGCATATAAATAACGAACGATCCAGGGAAATAAGGGAAGTCTGACAACCCTACTAGATAAACATCGTAGGATAATAGGACCATCCTGCAAAGCTGCAAATACTCAAAGTGCGTGCGCGCAAACAATCTTTCTGAGATTTTGCCGGCAAAGTGAGTGCTGCGGTTCGCAGATCAGATCTACATGTTTAGCAACTGTCACGAGTATCAGAAGCTAGAGTTGGCAACGATGTAACTGAATGGCTTCACAATCAAAACGACTATACCATGTCCAAGTGTCAATCTTAGTACAAGATTGTAGGATGAAGCAAAGTTGGATGACTTAAAACCCATGGTGCAAGATCAATAACGCAAACAAAATTAAATCGACCTACCCATATTGAAAAACGTGGTCTATGTAGCTAATCCGCGTACTTTGCAGCCTACAACCATGAGAAAACACTGCAAGAAAGTGGCGTTGTTGTTGCTAACCATTTACAACTGAAGACCACCATTTTGTGGGGAGATGTGGCAAGAAAGGCAACAGCGTGTAATTCAGTTCCAGGCCTCTGCAGCCTCGAATTCCATACAAAGAGGTGAGAAAGACAGGAAAGGACTTGACTTTTCGAGCAATTATGTCTCTAATTCAGGTCTTGTTTGATTAAAGATACGGATTAGATGTATATCTTTTTATTTTTTATTGTTTTATAGATTTCTGGCATTGAAGAATACATGTGTTTTTGCAGTGCTTTGTGAATCTCCCGGATGTAGCATCGTGGTGTGCGCGGTCTTGGACAGCGGTTTTTGTTCGTTCTCCGCCGGTCAATAAAATGTAAGGCAAAGATGGAAGGCCAGCTAGGAATGAGTGGAAAAATTGTCGCTGTTTTGAGTTGAGTCTACTGCTTCGTCTTCATGGTTCAGACATCATGGGACAGGAGAATGAAGTCAATAACATTCGTGCTTGGTTTGAGGTCCCTTCAATAGCGCATTATTGTGAACTATTTCGTTCAGTTCTCGATTTGATAGAGTTTGAAGTTGAGGTGAGTTTTTGGTGAGAAACAAAGATTTTCGTCACGACAAAATCGTCATCCAGGTGTTAGATTTCGTTTTATTTTCCAGCGTTCACATTCGTGCTTATTTGCTTGTCTTGTAATTGTTGTTAATCTGATGTGACCCTTGACAGTGGACATTGCTCTGTGTTTCTGTCTGCTGCTTGTTTGCCTGTGACCCTATATTTGACTTGACCCTTTCGTCCCACTCTGTTTGCCATCCTACCAAATACAATAACTTACTGTGTGTTGTCTGATTACCACTGAACGGCAATAATCACTGCATTGAAACGTTGTGTTGCAGGACTTGGAGGATGCATTTGTTGTTGATGGCGCCGTCGAAACAACGAGCTTCATTCCTGAATTGATATCGCGCTTTTTGCGCGGCCTTTACAAGACCAAAGACATTTCGTAAGTTATACTACAAACAGCATCAACATTCTGCGAAACTTCTGACATGTTTAAAACTGTTATGTTTGTTTATACCCTTATTAATTCTCAGTTGTTACTCTCATCCCTCTGATTTATGTTGTTGAGTGTCGAACAAAGGGCGCTAATGAGTAATCGGTACAACGAAAATCCTATTCCGTTTGAATCGCCGCAGAGTATTCACTGACCCAGCTTTGACACTATTTAACATTTTAAACAGCTAACAAGATTAATGCCAAATCTTGTCATTCCGTCTGTTGTTCAACGATAATTCAAACGGACCATGAAGCTATTTGAGTCTGTGGCAAATTCTTGTGTCAAAGCAACAGACAATGTCTATGTTCACACAGTCGCGCTCTGTTATTGACTGTTTATTGTCATTGTGATTGACAGGTTGCACAATTTTGAGCATTATCTACTGGATTTATTGGATTATCATTATTGTCATCTAGAACATACAGTCAATCCCTTGAAGGGTGTGAAATTCAAGTGAGTTCTAGTTTAGTAATTTCAATGTGATATGTTTCCTTAAGCTTACCACTAACTGAAAAGTCCCACCTTAGATCTATTTCAGAATAACTCCTAAATTGGACCAAAGTAGAATTCGAATTATTGCGTAGTGGGCGATATTACACTTCAACTCATCTGGCTTCTAACCGACGTCCCTGAATTTGTTAGTACCGGTATTTATCTTGGAGAGATGCTGCTCAGATTCTGTTTATGCTTGAAATGCAGCTCAGAAGTGGGGTCAACAGTGTAATATCTGTCATGGCGTCATGCATGCAGTCACGAATGGGCTCATGTGATCCTGCTTTTGCCTCTTAGTTAGTTAGTTAACTGATCAGGGTAACTAGCTTTCTGTTCTTTATGTCGATGCCGGTGTACTTTGGTTATCCTTTGTGTTTTTGTAAAAGTGATGGTGTTTGTTGCCAAGATAGAAACTATTTAAGGTTTGTTAAGAGCAGTTCCTTAAAATTGTGTGCATCTGGAAATCTGTGACTATGTGATTTATATGATTTGCAATGTGTAAGGATCGATTGCAAGGCGTGTGCTTTGTGGCTGTCTCACTGCCTAACTCGTGCAAGAGGGATTGCCTCTTGGGTCTGCAGGTGCTTGGTTATGGCAATGACGTTTGGTCAAAGGTTGTCTGATAGACCCACATGACAACGTCAATCTATAGCAGCGGTGGAGGGTCCAGTGGGCGTTTCATACCAGTTGAAGGACGTGGGGTGTCCGTACATTCAATAAATTGATGGTTTGCGGAACAGGTCAAGCAGCGATGGGCATAACGGCAATTAGAGGACGGCGCGGAGCACCGTCCGTGGTTCCACAAACGGCATACCACAGAGCTGCTGACAGAGCCAGTTGCCTCGGTATTTGATGATGCGCTGGAGCGCCCGACAGACCCTGCCATATGAATGGTATAAATTTTTCCCGTTCAGCTGCGACCAATCTACCAAATTGCTGGAGGCTGCAAATTCCCGAAACGCTCTATCGTAAGATAGCCAAGCG
>OFHS01000415.1:0-23853 GCA_900245855.1 Calvadosia cruxmelitensis
TAAATGAGTGATAAATTTTGCTGCAACAAGCTAGATTAATGAACAAGTGCTTATTATACAACAGTAAAGCAAAAAAGCTGATTTAAATTACCCGACTGATTTCTTATTATTTTATTTGTTCGCGCAATCCGTTAATTTTGCAAGGAAATTTTGTCAAAAAACAAGGGATAATGAAAAATAGAAAATCAGCGTTATGGGACGAAAAAATACGCTGGATCGTAGCATCATGTCCATTTATTGCTGTCAGCTATTTTCATGGCATTCCGTTAACCTAAACTAATTTAAATTAATATTTTACCATCACTATCCATGAAATTGCACCAGTCTGTATTTCAGTCCCGCTCCGGCGGTCAACAACCACAGCATCCAAAGTAACACCTCCACTGCAATGCCCAAATTGTTATTGTGTAGTGTTCATTGATTCATTCTTATTTAGAAAAAGCTCCTTGCTTACAGAACTTTACATTCATAGCAACATAACTAATGTTGTTTACCACATGACCCTGCTTCTTCATAAATTAAGAATCCGCGTTGTTACAGCGACGAGAATTCTCCGTCCTGAATATGTTGGAAATCTTAGCAAGCCGCATGCAAACAGACTGCCCGCTGTAATCCTGACCTTCTAGCGGTTTGCTTTTCATACTAGCTTTGCAGATTAAGGTATGCGTTAAGAAAGAATTGACTTTCAGATCATACCAGTTTCATCATCGTGAGTTTAGAAAATGTAATGGTTTCGCAATGATTGATGGAGTTCGCTTGATAACAGCAACCAAACACAATCAGACGCGACAACAAAATAACGATTGCTCACTTTGTTTGTCAATGTTTTGGCTCAAACTCATAAAATAATGTTCAGCGAACAGTCTAGCTTTGAGAGATTCGCTGTCAAACACCAGAGTTTGATGCATTGTTTGCAGCCGACACGGTGGGCATTTGCAACGGAAAGTGTCTGAACTCAAGAATTCTTCAGACTGCTCCGGCCATCAGAACGCACTTGATCAACAATTCCGAGTAACTCACAAATGTTTGCAGCAAGTAGGCTAGTAAGTAGACCTATTCCATGTATAATGGCGTGCATTTCTTTTTTACTTATTCAACATCCAAGATTCCGAGAAGGTTGACAACAAGGCACAATTCTCACATGTTTGCTCAGATTGCGCTCAACACTCGGGCTGCGATCACGGCAGCAAGAAGTAGCAAAACATTTTCCAATTCAGTTTGTAACACCTCAATATTGAGCAATACAACCAATTCGTATTTTTCTAGAGCAGCGGGTGAAATTCTCTTATCAAAGAGCTCCAAATTGTACGTTCATCCTCTGCGTCTCACAGTCAACTGAAAACAAAGATGAACGTTGAGTCGTGGAGTCGTCCTTGTCAGTCCAGCTTCAGGGAGCTAGTAAGAGCTTGTGAGTGTCGCTGATCTCAACACAGGTTGAAAAGTCCGTGGTAGTATCCATGTTTCCTCTACGAAACATCTTCAAGCTTTTAAACCTCAAAAGCCTACATAGTAGATGCCTTGACGAAATGGTAAAGCGAGTTGTCGAGCCGACAATCGCTGAACGCAGCACAGGAATTTCGCTTGCTTCAACAAACGCTCAGCGGCAAAACACAAACAATTTGAGAGGCACCTCTAAACGTTCTTCGAATTAATTTTTCTTTTGCATGTGCTCATTCTAACCAATTTAGCATCAATTGAACCTGTCTCCCGTTGGAATTTCGAAAATCGATGTTTTTTGAATCACCCTAATGCACTGTTAGCAGAGTTAATTCCTGGCTAAAGATGTTGGTTACCATTTGATAATTTGTGCCGTGAATTTAATTTATACATACAGTCGACTCTGCTTGAATCCAACCAAATCAGGAGACTGTCATTTGAACCAATTAAATGGTGGTTTAATTACTCGGAGGTCAAATGAACAGGTTTTAACTACAGTGAAACCTGTCTAAGTGTCTATAACGGTTACCTCTGGGGCCTCAGAAATATGACCTTTATAGGCAGGTGGCCTTCCTGTCCAGGTTGATTTCTATAGAAAGTATCATTTGGAGGTTATGAAGAGTGGCCTTTATATACAGGTGGCTGCTCTATAGAGGTTGCTGCTAATACAGGTTTGACTGTATATAGAGCTACCGTGAATACAAGTCGATGATATACTGGGTCACTCTTTTGAATAATGTTTGACGATGATGATGATGATGGTGATAATTCTGTTTTTCTGTTAGATGTGCTTACATTGAATTCTCAGAAATCACCGCCATTTCCACGGCTCTGCAGTACAGCGGACTCATCTTGGGTGGATTACCAATCAAGTAAGTAGTATGTTTGATTAACGCGTAAGGGGGTTCAATGCCAAGTCAGCTAAGTGGATCTGTTCTTTCAATAAGAAAGACAGAACTGTTCCCGTGTATGACATTCCGATATAAACAGTACATGCTGGATGTGCAATGAGAAATGAAAACTGTGTAATAAAAAGACGACCTGCTGGCAAGTGTTTTTAAAGCTGGCTATATAGCATTTAGGCAATGTTAAACGCATATCATGACTACCGCAGCTACAGATCCACGTGGCCATTGTCAGTACCTCACATGATCTCTAACCAATCTTGCTTTCATGCAGTAATTAGGCAACAATAAGCAGCCATTCTTGCATGAGATGGTTTGCAACACAGTCATAAACCGCATGCCTTGCAGTCTATCCTTGTGCATCCCAAGGCGTACGCGTCACAACCAGTTTGTATGGACGATGCCTTGTCCTGTGAGTAAAAGCAAGGATGTTTTAATTCCACACCTACCATTCCATTTATTAGTTGTAATCATCCCACTGCTTATCAGTTTGACCTGTGCTTGGCTGTGAAAGGGACGGGTTCCGCGGCTTTGCCACCTTGTGATCGCTTACCTACACCAGCTACTTTACAATATGACAACTCCTAGCAGTCAAGCATCGATATCAGAACTCTCACCTGATGGCGATCAGTTTAATGAATTTTGAATAGTTTCATGATTTATGGTCACGGGAATTTGATAAATTTAAACTTCCCCTTCAATAACATCGTCAATAAATTGTTTAACAGACAGAGACATTTTTTTAATTTCTACTTTTCCATAAGCATTCTAACAAAGCTGTGGTAAAGGAACTTGCAAGAGAACACGAAATCTATGCTGTCAAATATTTATGACTGGTACAAGTGGCAATATGATGGATGATCTTCGTACAATAAAATATGGCTTCCTCATTATTGACTTATTATTTTGAAAGATTTCTCGACGAATTAGAACTTACAAAACTTGTTAAATTGGCTTTTTAGCCAGTTGTAATATTTACGAGTGATATTTTATCAATGAATAGACATTGTAACGAGTAGAGTGCTTGGAAGAACTAGATGATTGATAATATGCATGCAGACAAACTTTTTTGGGTGTCATATAGTCCATCTGCACAGTTTTGCATGCTTTCTTGTTTGCCAACTGCCAGCTTTGGAGTATTGTGCTGTGATTGGCTGATTATTCTGCCCTTCTGATTGGCTGATGCCTAGCAACAATTTATCATCAGCGGACAAGTCTTTGTTTCTCGATGTGATCTGTCTGAAGAAGTGGTTAGTGAGGCACAACTACTAAGTACAAAGGATACTGGTGTGATTTTCGTCTTGTCTCCATACCAGCAATTTCAGCAAAAGGTCTTTTCAAACGACAATAGATTCAAACTGACCAGTCGCAGCACACAGGCTAAATTATTCGCAGTGATTATGTACTATGTAGCTTGGTTGCCTTTGAATGTACGTGTGGCTAGTTTCCACAATAGACAGGTGCAAGGTACGTTTAAAGCCAAGGTCCTGCTGTTGGTGGTGATGGCGAGGGGGGTTGTTACGCGACTGCTGTCTTGTCTCATAAGACTATCTTGCAATAATCCCTTCCGTGTTCAAACAATACATTTTACCTGTCTTTAACGACCACTTCAGTTTAGAGTTCTCTTTTTATTGATCATTGGGTGGTCCCTCAGGACAGGTGTGACTGTACAGTGTAACCCCGTTAATATCACCTTGGTTATTATCACGACCCGCTTAATATCACTTTAGTCTGAGAACCAAGCTCAGTCAGAATCAACTATCTGAACCCGCTTAACCCTTGTCCTGCTATTGACGTGTATACACGTTTTCGAAACATTTCAAATATAGCAACATCTAACCAATCACATAGTTAGTCCCTAGCGATCAACCAATCAGCAATCGATACAGCGACTTCAAGTCTTCATTTAACTAGTTTATGAGCAAGACAAAGGATTGATCACAACTCGCTTATTATCATGATTTTTGACTTGGAAACCATAGTGATATTAACGAGTTTACACTGTAATAACACCGTGTCTTGCAGTCCTGTTGTGATGCGCCTGTGTTTGATCACTATCGTATGCTTGACTTCGTTGAACATGCCTTTGTTGCAATCCTGTCTCTGACCACTTCGTGATCTGGATGCAATGACGTCATGCTGTAATAAATGACGTCATCTCTTTTCCTGTTTGTTCGCCATCAACAGGATCATGTTTTCCAAGACGGCCATTCTCAAACCCGAAACGGAGAGAAAGGAATCGAAGAAGGAGACAGAAAAGTCGTCGCGCGTCAGTAAATCGGGAAGTGAGTACGACAATAGATCATTTTCACAAGTTACTATTTCGGGAAAATCAAATGCATTATGAGGAAGGTTGATGTCTCTGATTTCGAACCTGTATGGGGAAAGCTGGATTTGATACTGATGCAGATTATTGCAAGCTGCACTGATTTCCTTTAAACTCATCTCCATTGATAATTTATTTGGCATCGGTGCTTGGTTTGGTGAGAGCTACTTACTTGCAAATGGTGAGTGATGAGTGGTCAATCTCTTGTTGACTAGTTAAGGAATAACGAGGCATGTCCTGGTAATAAGATGTTTAGTACATTAGCTCTCTGGCTAGATACAAGCGTACGACGATATTTATTTACTATAAACGGAAATGAGAAAGAGGCTACGAATAATTAAGTATGCTAGAGTATATACCTCGTAGGAGTGTAATCCCGTATCACTCAATCAGAATTATCGTCGTGATCATATAATTAATTAGCCTTTAAATACCGTTGCTGCCAATAGAGTAATCACGCGGAGGGGGGGTCATTAAACGACGACCGCTGAATATTGACCTTACCATCAATCGGCATCTGGCAGTCAGATGTGACGTCGGTCGTGAACGTATTCGAGCCTTTAAGAACATTGTACGATTAAGCAAGTCATCAACTAAGGATACATTTTATTGACCTGTATATAGCCTTAAAAGTTGAGATTTTATTGTACAGTGAAACCTCGTTAATATCACTATGATTTTCCAGTCGAAAATCGTGATAATAAGCGGATCGTGATATTAAGTGGGCACAGATAGTTGATTTTGACTGAGCTTGGTTATCAAAGTAAAGTGATATTAAGCGGATTGTGATATTAACCGGGGTGAAATTAACGGGGTTATACTGTATATGTATAGCCCGAAGTAGTTAAGTTACCATTAGCGCACGTTAATTTAGCCTAGCCTTAAAATTATTTTCGGTTACATGTACAACGCTATTGGCACAGGACAACTGCCAATTTGCGTCATACATCATCATCATCATCGTAGCCTAGCGACCCTTTTTCGGCGTTGTTTGTAGAGCGTTGGGTAGTAGACTGTTCGATTCGTTTGCCATGCGTGGTTAAGTTTTCCATTAACTTATCTTGATGCAAATCATTCCTTGATGTGGCACCTCGTATCTTTTGAAGTAGCAGCGCCAGGCGTGACTGAAACGTCATTAATCGAGTGGAATCGTTACCCCTCAGCCACCCTCTTGCATTAACGTAAACATGGACCAGCCTGGCATATTTTACAGTTGAGCTGCAATTATTATCGTCATGGGCCTATGCATGGACGGAGACTTAAGCGTAGTCCGGGACTAAACATCTAGTCAGGACTAAATTGCTAAAATCTTTATATGGGACTTGAGATTTGATCCTGTTCCACGAGTAATGTTCCTGCTTGTTGCATTCGAATAACTCCATCTCCATCGTATGCGTCCACAAGCTTCCCGCCCTGACAACGTCCACATGCCGTTTTTCTCTTCAAGTTGCACACAGTTAACAGTTTATTGAGGCAAGATTTGACAAGAAATTATCGCAAGTGGTGTTTCTCGTCAATGATGCAGCTAAACGGTGTAATGGGCATCGAAGCTGTGCGTGATAAATACGACATCGTTTGTCTGTGGAAAACGACAGCGTCACGTGATTTCGAATCTCGCTAGAGTCTGATTGTCTTGTGTTTTCGTTTGCAGGCTCCCGCAGGTCCCGTTCAAGGTATGACGTCGTAAATGGTATTGTGGTGTTGCATTTGCGTAGGCTGCGACAAGATTATCCCCTGGGGCATTTCCCCCTGGGGGGCCTCCCCCTTTCTGTTGCATTCACTGCTTGTGTTTATACTTTGAAAGAAAATGGAATGTGGTGAAGCAAGCGTCCATTTGTTTCAGAAAGAATAGACCGAGCGCAATCACAATGCAATAAAGTTCAATTTAGTTGCAATGTATTGTATTGTTCATCTTTATACAGCTGGCCAGTATCACAATAAAGTGGTTTTCAATTGGAACTGATTAAAGTTGCCCTTTGCCGCACGTGATATCACCAGATATGAAGTCGTTTGTAGTGAAACCTTTTCAACGCACTTATCGTCATTTCTTTCTGTTATTATCTGGGATTGTTCTTGGCTGTCAGAATTGTCGATTTCTTTTCGAAACCATTCGCTTGAAAACACCTGTATCCCGACGGCCCTCATACGAGACCATTTTGAAATTGGCCAAGTTCTATGTGTCATTATTCAGGCGATTCACTTGGGCTCATCGCTAATTCTTCACTTAGACCGACTCGGAAAAATAAATTGAAGAGAAACCTTGAAAACGTCGATTCTGTTTCAGTCTCTTTTTAGCAAGCTTTGACCTCGCAGTTCTGCCGTATTCAAACAGATCATCGTCCCGTTTTATTCCAAGTCCAAACGAGTACTCATTGTATAGGAGGGCTAAAGCGAATTGTCTTTTCGGTGTCAGCTTCGACTCAGATTGCTCGGTGACCTCGGTGTCTCGTAAGCCACGCCTAAATGGACTGAAATGTTCCCTTAATCGATTCTAGGGAAAACGGTTTTCGTCTAAACAGGGCCTTCTGCTTACTGTTTCGGGGTTCAGCTATTTTCAACGTTAAAAACTTTCTTTCAAGACAGCTTTCTGAAAAGAAGCATCTTGCTTATGATCGCCTGAATAGACAAACATAGATACAGAGGCTTTACTCTGATCACATAATTCAAGTTTTTATGGCGATTGGTTTCAGGTCGCCCTCTCGCCGTCGTTCCAGATCTCGTTCTGCCTCGAGACGACGCTCCCGTCGCTCCAAGTCGAGGTCGTCGTCTCGTTCCCGTGTGTCTCGTCGCAGACACTCAAGATCTAAATCGAGGTACGTGTAATCTGACCCTGACATTAGAGGTAGCACAAGTTGTATTGTATTACTGTATAGACGGGTTGAGCGTACAATGAAACCTGTCTGTAACGGTCAGCTCTGGGACCTGAGGGAAATGACCTTTATAGACAGGTGGCCTTTCTGTCTAACTTGATTTCTATAGAAAGTGTCATGTTGGGGTTATGTAGAGTGGCCTTTAAACACAGGTGGCTGCTCTACAGAGGTGACCACTAATACAGCCATACAGGTTTGACTGTATGTGTGCTGTAGTTTCAAAAGCAGTCGCTCTAGGCAAATTCCAATATACACGTGAACTCTGATGGTAATTGAACAGTTTGAAAGCCTCCAAATTTTAAAAGCTTCCGCGATTCTAACTGTTTCGGTGCAAAGATTTAGGCGACATTTTTGCACATTTCTACAATGCCTGGCAATTGTTTTACAGGTTTTTCATATTAGTTTGAATGGATTAATCTCTGCTATATGACACAACGCCTTGTTTGTTTGTACTTTATGTATGTGACTTTTTTAATGAATAGAGACGAAGTATACCGGTACTCGTGTAGAAGGTTCTCGAAGACGAAAAGGCTCTAACACAGCACTGAACAGTTGAAACTAATTGTTTACAATCGTTTATTTAAAGTGTTTTGATCAATATATAGTGCATGCAACAAATCTCTGCTTCGAAATGGGTGTTGCCTTGTGTCGAAGAATACGACTAATTGAAGATGCAGTGGAAGGTACAAGAACAAGAGGAGGACCGTCGAGAACATGGACTGATGATTTGAAAGAATGGACTACGTGAACAATGGAAGAAATGAAGAAGACATCTGGTAGCAGAGACTGACCCGAAATGGATAACTGGCTGCTCATATGGCCTCCCCGGCTACTGAACTGATAATGATGACCTAACAGCTACCAGAACAGACTGGACCCTTCAGTTGCTGATCGCTGCCCTAATTGCAATGAAGTGCCGCATGACGTTGCCCATCTCTTCAGCTGCCCCGGACACCCAACCGCGCTTCGACATGAGAGTCTGTGGATAGACCCATTACAAGCCACTGGTGACCTATACTGCGTTTAATATCGATTGGACGATGACAGGTCGACCTTCTTTTTGTTGGAAGCAAACACACACGCTCATACGACGATTACCTTGTACCGCCCCCTATGCGATAGACGGCCAATTTGATTCCAATATTTCACCATAGCAAAGAAATCACCATGCTTGGCTAATTTCTTGGTGTGTGGCATGATTCGTCTTGCTTGATCGTAGGTCTTTTATGACGAATTACCCAGATGGCAGTTCTGGCTGCGCCTCTTGAGATATTTCACCGTAATCCGATCACAGGTTGCTATGGTTTCGAACAACGGACGACGCATGTGCTTTGACGTCATTGATTCATCGATTTCGTTTCATTGGGATTTTCTATCGCCTTTAGTGATAAGTCACTTGCTGTCAAGGAGTCGTTCCACTTTGGCGTCATTTGCCTGAAGTAGCAATCAGATCTATCTGATAATTGTAATTGACGATTCGCAGTCCTACTGCATTTAGATGCGAGTGTTTTCTGGCGCGTAGGCTTGAGTTGAAAGCGACAATTTTGACGTCCAGAACAATCCTTGAAATTGACCATCGTTGACAAGAGTTTGGCTGATTGTGTTTCAAAGTATTTTCCTGGCTTCTTCATCTTTGGCAGAGGTCAACTCACTTATACACCGAAATGCAATGGGATTGCGCATGGCGGATTACACTGCAAAAATGCTGTTCCCATTTTAAGAACAAAATTTCTCATTTCAAGGACTATTATTCTTAAATGTAGTAAAAATGACTTGAACACGCTGTAAGCCACAAGTTACTAAGCCAGGTATGAAGTTTGCCATTGTTCTTCCACATAACAAGTCTTATTCGAAGAAAAGTGATACTTGAAACAAGAAGCAATTCTTGTCTAGAATATATCTTACAGTGTAAAAACACTCATCATCATCATCATTTATTCACAAATCCAATCAGTTTACAGAAAAACGTTTTTACATGGAAGGTGAGATCACAGCAATTTACAAGTATAGGCCTAATAATATAAATATATTTTTGTATTTTGTTTTTTTGCATATATTTTTTCTTTTTTTCCCTTTCAAATCTACATTTTCTTGCACTTTTGAGTAAATAGATCATCAAGTCGGCGCAAAAAACCTAGTTTATACAACTGCATAGTAGAAGTATTATTTTGTGATTCTTTTTACGGGTTTAGATAATAGCATAATATTCGGCTTATGTAACATATTAGTAGTTGTTTGATGCTAAATAAACTCTTCCGTATTCTGAGCTAAAATCCGCGTGCCTAAACTATAGGGCAAAGTCCGTTCAACAATGCTTGATTAACGAATGAAGACGGATTTATTTTCCAATCAGATGTGCAACAAATTTAGATTAATCAGGAATGTTCTGAACGATGCAACCTCGTTAGTATCATTATGATAGACAAACCTGTTCATTGGTGAACCGTCTCTTTCTCATTGAGGAACCACTGAGCTGCCGGTTCAGGTGTGAAAGTAGCTCAGTAGAATGATTGTCCTTAGACAGTATAGTTAGCTAAAAATTAAATTTCATGAGCTAAAATGATACTTCTTCTATAGAAACCAACCTGGACAGAACGGCCACCTGTCTATAAAGGTCATTTTCCTCAGGTCCCAGAGGTGACCGTTTTAGACAGGTTTCACTGTATAACAAGAAAGGAATATGTAAATTTGTCTTGGACCAGGACCCAATGTTAATTGACCAAGTGCAGTCTCAATTCATTTTGGGATTCATCTAGTTGGCCTCTGATGACCCAAGAACATGGCTTTGTTTGAATTGCATTCAACCAGACTCTTTTCTGTGATGGTCTATTTCAAAGATTGTTCTTAGGCTGTCAAAATTGTCGATTTCAGCTCAAAAATACTGACTGTAGTAGCCTAAACTTGGTCAATTGTGACAAGATGCAAGAATGGGAGCCATTTGCTTTATCCTCCTTTGTTATGTCGATCATTGGCAATCGCGTAGAGCAGCTATTTATTGAACGTCATTGGCCCCTTGCTGTGTATTCCTACAGAAGACTAGTGTGTCCAATTGTCCACCAAGGTCGCCTTTGAAACCAAAAAGTACGTATGTAGCCTTACCAGACTCTTGGTTTTGGCGACGGAAAACGTAGATTTAAATTCCGATTTCTTGTAACGAGGATAACTTTATAATTTATTAAGGCAGTGGCTAGTCTCCCTCGGGGCTCTCGACATATTGTAACCGCATAACAGTCATAACGAATAATATATGTGTCGCCTATGTGCTGGAAATCGGACCCACGACGTCTAATCGGCTAGCAGATATCGTAACCACTGCATTGCAAAAACGCAAACAATTAGCTGATCCAGTCCAATCGAGCATAATGTGTACGCTGGAACTTTACAGCTGGCGGTCGTTACGTGGAGGTGACCGCTGTCTGAGGTGATAGTCTATTGGCTGGCTGCTCCTCGTGATTGATCGCTGTCACTTTGCTTCGACCCTTTGCCATTCGCTCGCATCATTGTTTACGTTATCACGGGATCATCATCTGATCAGGTCAGCTCAGTTTTGAAGCAGGAACCCTCGCGATTGCAATCTTCATTGTTCAATCGATCGAGTGATGACTTCGTATGACTTGTCCGCCATGGCTCTCGTGGGAGTGCCCAGCCTTGCAGTTGGCCATACACCAACAGGACTGCTATCACTTACAGATTGAACCAGCAGAAGGCATACGATGTCGAATAGTTGGCCGTTGTGCGAGGGTTCCACGCAGAGAGACTTCCCTGCCAATCGGTGCGTCCTTCCCTTTCCCACGTGGTTTCATCAGCTGTCAATTTGGTAGCGGGTGATTTCATTTGCGGTTGTTATCTGTCATCGATCGACTTTAGCACGAATGGATTTTGTTAATCAATGTTAATTGCGTGAGATAAGCGCACTCACTGTCAGACTCCTTCACGTCCGACCGATCGACTTGTTGCCGATTAATCTGGCCCGTTCAATTGCGCTGTGATGGCAGCTTAGGGGCGACTGTGCGCCTGGGTCGCTTGCTAATCCGGCGTGTGACTGTCGCCTTACATAACTCTTCCCCTGGACGTTCAGTCCTGATAGCGCAAGCAGCATGCATTTCGTGGAGTCTCGGCCCGCTCAAACCCGTTGCCATGTCGTCTGCGATGCTCGGATGACCGTCAATGACCCTGCGGGTCTCTGCGGTCCATTGTGAGACTTTGCCTTGTCGGCGGGTGATTGCCTGCTTTGATGTATTACCCGTATGATTGATCGTCGTATTGATTTCTCTCATTGCAGAGACCGTCGTCGGCGTCGCTCGCGCACTCGTTCACGGTCCCGTTCTCCGTCGTCAAAAAGCAAAAAGAGCCGATCGAGTCGTGGCAGGTCGGTCGCGTGTCCTGCAGTTTCGTTTGTCCTGTTCTTTGTGCTACAGTAATAGCCCTCGGTCCAACGCTTGCGTTCTCGTTTGTGTTGCAGGAGTCGTTCTCGTTCTCCCGATGATAGCCGGCGACGTCGCGACAAGGACCGAAGAGATCGTTCACGTGACCGGGACAGTGCCGAAAGGTCGTCATCCAAGAAAGACCGTCGCTCAACATCGCCGTCGTCAAGGTGAAATGCCAACATCGCGCGCACTGCATTGATGATCAGGATATTATGCGGTGTACCCTTGTGTAACCCTTTCGCCCCTCAGTGGGTCTCTACAGTTGCTGACGTGTTGCGTATATCCGTCCCCTTGCATGTTCCGTTCCCATGGCGATGCACTGCGCTATGCTGTTGCGTTCTACCGTGGCGGACTTGCCCGCTAATCTGCTGCGTCCCCTTTCCGCAGGAAAAAGCACAAGAAGAGCAAAGACAGGGACTCTAGCCGCAAGTCATCCTCAAGTCGTGCCAAAGAGGACAGTCCCACGACGGCAGTCGACGATGAGAACAAGAAACCGGAAGACGCCGCTACAGGTACGGCTGAGCGCTACGGCAACCAATGGGGGTAACACAGAACAACCAATTATTATAAGCCAGACAGCAGTCTTCAATCGATGTTAATTTTAAAAACTATGGTCAAGTGTAGGGAATGCTGCTCTTCTGTATCCTATCCTTACAGTTGCAGTTGTTCTTTTAGCCGCCAAGATTTAGTGCTCACATGGCGTTTCCCGTGCGCATTCTGTACAATATTGAAGTTATTTAATTGTAGAATTGTTTTCATATATACTTGATATAATTATTGATGGAAGTGTGTATCTTGAAGTAAATCACGAAAAGTTAATCCAACTTCACCAGAAAATGTCCCGAGATCTTCAGCTAGGTGGTGTGCTTTTATTAAATGTTTAAAACTTGTTTAGGGGCTGCTCATTATTTTTACCGCGAGTTATTACCGAAGAGAAGCGGCTTAAGCAAGCCAGTTTTGATAACACAGATGGTTCGATACCTCTTTTGCCTGCCTTCTTCAACAGAGATACATTTATAGTAAACGATTAAGGATTAGTAAAAGGGATAGAATTAATAATGGAAGTACATTTGAAGTCGAGCTATTAAGACCGTTTACAGACATAATATACAATATTGTAATTTTTGTAAATTTTGAGGACTGAGAAATTTTTTCTCGGCTTTACAAAGGTTAGGTAAAAATCTAGAATTAGCACATTTTGGAAAGTCTTGGGTACCAATCCACGGTATGGATTATGAGCAGTCCCTTGATGGGTTTGTTAAAATTAACTGTTGTCCGCCTGTCTTGAATGACCACATGTGTCTACCGATCGCTTGTGCGCTCGAGACCACCTCTATGACGATGCGCTTTAGATGTGTTAAGCTTGTTAAAAGACCGCTGTTCTTGCATTGATTTCTTGGGTGGTCGCTTATGACAGGTTTGACTGTAATTTGCTGTCTGTGGCTGTGTTCCAGAGGGAGACGAGAAAGCAAAATTGCCAGCCGACGAACGTCCCGAGAAGTCTTCGCGTAGTCATCGCCACAGTAGTCGGGCCGACAGTCGGTCACCGAGAAAAGACGGTGACTCTGACGGTGACGAGTCTCGTTCGAAAAAGCACCGCAAGAAAAGCAAGAAGAGTCGGTCGGATGACGAAGACAATGGCAAAAGCGACCACGACTCAAGCTGATGACGAACAGACCACCATGTTGTCCTCGACTACTGCGCCATCTGATTCATTTGTTGTATGTAATCATCAGACTGTGCTCACTGTCGATGCGATTATACATTCGACAACTAAACTTACACCGTCGAGTGTCATGGCGTTCAATGTTTGAGACGAGCAGGGTGGTGGTTTGCTACCGTGTGTGGTGATGCTTAGTTCGTACTACAATGCCACGAGCAAAAGAACAGGAGAGGCGACGCTGTTGAGACCAAACCTCGATTGTTCTACATTTGTGACAGACGGCCTCTGCTAATATAATTGAGGCGAACCATCCTACTTTACAAGCACCGCGCTATTCATGCCTGGCCTGGGAACAACAGTTGATGCACAATAGCAAAGACAATGCTAAATCCCATTTGAAAATATCCTCAAAATGCTTGTGCAGTATCAATGACAAATTTGGCCAAGCACAGGAAACATGCCAGCTTGGTTGAAATATAATTTAATCGTTTGAGAACCAATGTGCGTTGCAAACACACCGACGTCAAATGCAAGGGCTTTAAGGTCAATTCAAGTTGGCAATAGCAAAATATAAGAACCCTTTGAAGTGTCGACGCTGGAGCCAGCCTGAATGAATCCCTTTTTGACAGTGCGCCGCGCAACAACAGATGGCCTCTGTGTTTAAAGATAGACTAACCCCAATGGGAATGAAATTGAGGCGCAGATTGTCTGCTGACGCCATTTTTAACGAGCACGTGTTGCTCCAGGCTGTTGCTTGCGGTCCGTAAGATAGAAGAGCAGTTCTTATGATGCTATTTAGAGGCATATCTCAGCTAATTTAGTGACTAATTTAACGTTGTAGCCGACGGCTTGGCCCGCGGGAAAGAGCGAAGGAGCTGAGCATCGCATAAACGCCCCGTTGCTAGAAATTCAATCGTCCAACAAGGCCGCGTGTAAACAACAGGACGATGACAATCGTGTTTGCAAAACAAAGTAGAGTCCATATCTAACGGAGAGAATCTCCATTGTAAATCTATTGAAATGGTGCACACGTGCAAACCAAAGACCGCTCCACTGCCGATGACAGTAGCTCGACCAATCAATCTCACCGCTGAACGATTAAATAATGACGACACTGCTTGCCTGCATGCGTCACTGCGTTGCGGCCATGTAATTAGGCCGCTATGGCTGTTGCGGTCCTTCTTCGACCCCCTGCCGCAATGAAATCACTCAACGGGCGAACCCGCCGCCGCCGCCGTTTCACAGAAAGACGATGGACGATTGATGGTTGGCAGTAGGATCTCAAGGCTCACAGCCGACGCTGTCGCCCAGCAGATATGCGCGTGCTATGCCGGACGTGTGGCTTTACTGCTGTAAAATCCAATCGACCTGTGACTGATTTCATGCTCTCAGCACAAGGATGTTTCAACTCTCGTCGGCGTGCTGTTGTTGTTGGTCAACTGTTGTCGTCCTGGTCTGACCTTGCTGATGAGGTGAACGTCGTGGGCCTGTTCTGATATGGTGACATGGAGATTCATCGTGGCGCTGGCCTTTCTACTTGTAAGTTTACACTGTGTGTTTTTTTTAAGAAATCACCGCGCGGGATGTAGTGGCTGTTTTTGCCTACTGCTCGCCTTGTTGGTAGTGTGTGTGACAACATTGATTTTTTTTTTCGTCACATGCGGTGCAGACGCTGAGCGCGAATGTCGGTCGCCTCAGCCGATGATAGGTTGTCAACCCTTTGAGTAACACTGCATTTCTCTCCGTTACCAGATGCCGATGAAAATGCTCTGCGCGTCGAAATTCCATAAAACAGATGAAGAAAGAAAGCTGTGCCTTCGTCACTCGGTAATCACAAACAACGACGATTTCAATCGACAATTCACAAAACCAGATTGCATCTCTGTCAGATTCTGTGACTGATAGCTTCTAGTATTGCTTCCTTTTTCCGTTTTAAATTTTGTCAGGTGTTGCATTATTCTCACGTACAAACTCAAGTTGGTTTTTATGTACCTGTTTTGCGTGTTGATGTGATTAAATTTTGATGTGTTTCAGCCGAAACATTTGAATTCATTCCTGTGGCGCGTCGACGCAACTCCGCCGTCCTATTTATTTGGCACCATACACGTTCGCTATGATTACTTGTGGAATTATATACCTAAGAACATGAAATACGCCCTGAGATCTGCTGAGAGCCTTTACACGGAGTTGAACTTTAACAATCGCAGCACGCTGGACGCGTTGAACAAGTGTCGGTTTTTATCTGGCAACAAAACATTGAGGGACATACTGCCGTCGACATTGTACACCCGCCTTCGTCGTCACCTTGAACGCGTGAGAAAAACCTTGATAAATTGGTTGCCAGCACAATATAGAAACCCTATAATTGCCGCCAATGTCTTTCAATTATTAACGAGAAGTTGGGAGAGGAGAGGACCGATTTGGATAGTCATTCTTGTCATGAATGATCTAACGCCTTCGGGTGTAATGAGCAACCAACGAGAAGCGCTTGACATATATCTAGGCAACAAGGCAGAGCGACAACGCAAACATTTCCGAGGACTAGAAGACGTTAGCGACCAATGCAATCCCTTCAATCAACTCGAAATGTCAGAGGTAAGAACATGTGGGCGTTCATTCTTTTGCTGGCCTTTCGCGTGACTTGATTGAGTAACACCAAACAATATATCCTGGAATTTCGGAATGTACTTCGCTCGTTTGAGTGCCAGGTCTGTCTGTTGCGGTCTGTTTACAACATCACACGTCTGGCATGCAATTCCCAAGACTTACATGTCTATCAACGCCGATGGTTTTAGCTCCCGTTTGAATGCGATTGCCTTGCGGCGTGAATGTTTTGTTGGGCGATGACAGATATACGGCTCAGCCAACTGTAATCAGGTCTGTGAACATCGGCTTTCCTTTTGCCGCCGTGCCTTTTATTTCAAAAACTACCGTTGCTTAGGAACACGCTAGATAATACCTTAGCGATGAGCTGTCCACGGGACAGTTAGCTTCCGATTATAGCTCGATTTAATCAAATGAAAATTGCCCTTGGCTTCTATGACTAAACAATACCCATATGTAATTACGAATAGAATATGCAAGAGCAATTTGCTCTCACGGCGTAGGGTGCTACCTGGAGTATGACTAAGCAATGGCTCATTTGCCAGATTTACGTCGGAACTCTTTGTGAGAAAGTGATAAGGCTGGCTTGGTGACCCATTTCTGTCTGCCTAGCCTTTGTTTATAATCTGTTAACAGCCCTGCTTTAATACAACCAGATTATGAAAATTAAAGCCTGGATTTTCAGACAATTTGAACAGCTTGCCACTGAAAATGAACTGATTTTTAACAGTTTGAATTCTTTGTTTAGTAAAACGACCAACTGTGTGAGTAGACTACAGGTTAAACTCTGGTCTTTTTGGTAACCTTTGCTTTACTTTCTGCTAATTCCAAATCATTCATTGAAATATATTATGCGTTGCATCTTAGCTCGACTTACTCGCTGGGAAAAGTTGCCAAATCAAACAGTGCTGTTTTATTTAGTGGCATTGTTTGAGCGACAGGAAATCTTTGCTACTAAAATGTTGCAATTAATGCATTATGTGATAAGCTTGAGCATCCCTTGGTAGATTGGTTTCCGCTGATGGTAGCTGTTGTTGTTGTTTAGATAAATTAAGACAATGGCGTAGCTTTAATTAATTCAAATGATTAATATCTATTCCGTCCTCAGTCGACTATCGTTTGTCGGCATGCTTTACTATTCCTAAAATCCAATCAGCTTATCAGGCGTGCTGTTGAAATGTCAGAAGTTGAAGGAGGCCCTGCTGTAAATCATGTTTTGTCTCATGACGGCATCTTTGATCCGATCTGGGTTATCTTCACTCCATTACTAATAAGTAGGTGATGCAGGAACTGCATGGAGATAGCAATTCTTGCTTAATGATTGATTGTCAAAGTTAACGGGCGAAGCTATCACAGCGTAGAGCCGTAAGCAGGCGGTTCACATGAAAGGAAAACAATTGCTCTAGAGTGCCTTTGCTCGCGTTGTTTTGCTGTTAGGAGCGTGATGGATTGCTTCCGTTGTAAAAAATGGTTTCTTGAGGCAGATTTCAAAGCAAACCTGTTTTAATGAACTACAACGAAGGGAAAAAACTTTAAAATAATCATGCTTAGCAGATCTGCTGACTTCCACTGATGTTTTTGTTTTTAATTATCTTTTCTGTAATTAATCTAACTTTGATGAGATGCCTCAAGAGCGGGATATCGGTATCATGCTTGAATGTAGATTGTATGACTAAGTAGTCGCTCTGGCTCAGTTTCAGCTGAAAGTAGACTTAGCATAACTTGCACTTACGCTATGATTTACATTCTACATGCACATTATGTAAGTTCTCGCCTGTATACAGTGAAACCTGTCTATAACGGTCACCTCTCTGGGTCCTGAGAAAAATGTCCAGGTTGATTTCTATAGAACTTGTAATTTTGGGGTTATGAAGAGTGTCCTTTATACACAGGTGGCTGCTCTATTGAGGTGGCCGCTAATACAGGTTTGGCTGTACAGGGTTTTTGTAGTGAAATCAGCAATGTTGACAGCTAAGAACAATCCTTGAAATTGACCAGTACCGAACGTGTAGGCTTATGGATGAATGCATTTCAAACAAAGGGATTTTCTTGCGTCTTCACCTTTGACAAAGGTCAACTCGCTTTTCTTTTACCACACTGCAATTGGGCTGCGCTTGGGGGATTTATTCTGTTTAATGACAGCAGGAGAATGTTACCCAAGTTGAACTGTAACGCCGCGCACAACAGCGATAAGTCACAAGGAGATACGATCTGGGTGGCGAGCACAACCAGGTCTTATTAACAACTGAATAAATAAATTAGAAATCTCGCTTACAGCATTGCAGGATCATCGGACATATATCAAGTAAGACGGGACAACACACAAAGATCGTGGGACACAGACATTACAGAACTGTAGCGCCACCGTAATAAATATTTTATAAGCTGGAGGAAGATTTAATAGTAAATAATTAAGCTTAAATTATTCTAACAAGTAATTCTCAAAAGTAATTTTTGAAATGTGTTTCTGACTTTGTTTAGATCTTCATGCAGAATTAAAAAGATTCTTATGTGATTGGAATTAAGTTCTTGGCTTCCGATTGTTTAACTGCATTTGTTCTTTCTACAGGCTGTGTTCCTTTTGAATCATACATTGAACTTACAAGAGCTTTATCTTCAAGATGAAGTCAGGCGACGGCACAGCATGGAGCAGAATGCTTTGGTTGAACATTATAAATGTGGGAATTTGAAATCCCTCTTGGAACAAACTGGTAAATTGTTACCGCCATTGAACATTACGCCAATCCTGTCAAAACGAGACAAGGAGCGGATTATGGCAATCGATCAATATTTCATTGACGAGTTATTGCAGAAGCGCAATTTAAAGATGGCAAGCCGAATAGAAGATGTTTTGAGATCACGGCAACGGATGAGTACCTTCTTCGCCCTTGGAGTTGGTAGGTAGCCAGATTCTTATGTTTAAAATGAGTGAGGAGGAAACGTGCATGCTAGGAAGCAGTAAGCGTAAGGACCACACAGTATTGCTTCAGTAGGCTAAACAGTTTTTCACATGGTTTTCAGGTGGATTTATAATAAGGGCCATGCAGTATTTCTTCAGTAGGCTACATTTTTGACTTTGTATAAATATCAAGCCTTACTTGTTGGGACAAATTACTGATTTAGTTAGAACAGTTTTGCAACAAAGTAAGCGTTGTGTGCACAAGCATAAATGAGCACAAATTGTCACCATGAATCCAAAAATGCATGAAAAACCATCTGAAGTGGGAAGCACGTGTGAAAAAAGCAACAGGCACAATGTGAAAACCATGCAAATTTTGGAACAAGAACAAAAGAATGCCCTTTTCACTCAATTCACTTGATTTTGATATGAATTCCACACTCTTCCAGTTCATAGTGTGTTATATCGGTTTGAAGTTCTGGAAAAGCAAACTTGCCTCTCATCAGCAGCAAATAGCTTGACAACTGATTTTATTTGATATGTGTGTATCGGTGTATGCCCATGGATCACGCCTTTTCGTGTGATTGACCGTGTTGCAGGCCACGACCGAAATCTGTTGTTTGATGTGAACTCTACGGAAAGATCTATTGCGGCTTGTGCCAATGCAGAGATGAGAATCTTCCGCAGATCCACGGAATTCCGCGGATTCTCGAAGTTCTGAGCTTCCTGGATCAATCTTGTAATTCTTCTAAATCCGTAGAGAAAACGTATGGGGGTAGGGTGATCGTAAACTCTGAAATGTAACGCAAATGCTGATCGCAAGTTCATAACAACCAATGTTTTGCTCTGATTTACGAAATGGACTATTTCCTTGCTTATTCTAAACAAAGGTCGACAAGCATCGCCGTTTTGGATTGTTCTAAGCATTGATTGGTTTGTTGCTTCTGCTTTGACCAATCAGTGACAAGATAATTTCGCCGGCTTCAGAACACGTTCAGAAGCAAGGTTCAGAACAGAAGCATCTGGCTGCGGAAAGTGATCAACTAGGGCATAAAGAATACGTTTTTGTAGTCATGGCTTGACAAGTCAGTCACTTTGACTTTTAAAATTGGCCGAGTTGAGAGAAGTTACGGAGAGTTTGATCGACTGCTGTATTTTGCAAAGGTCAATCTCTCAGGAAAAGCGCAGTATATGTATTGTTGGGAGCTCATAGATTATGAATCTAGCGGATGTATTGCACTTGTTAAACATTCCAACAAGATCAAATCAAAGCTGTTTACCGTTCTTTAACAATTTACTTGGCAATTATTGAAGTAGATTTCGTAATCACAACACTCAAAACAGAAAATTTGGCACCGGGCAAGGCAAGCTTGAGCCATTGCTGCTCTGCTTTGCCAACTTACAATAGTGTGATCACAGTGATATTCCAATGAAAGTATGCAGAAAAACACGTCAAGTAAATATCAAAACATGACGACCATAAAATTTTGGGGAGACTCACAGCCCTTGTAATGCCACATGCCACGCCCCTATTCCCGAAAAATTTTCGGCTCCGGCGGGGATCTCCTCGGATTTTTCATTTTGCCGTTCCCATCCCTGAATGTGCCTACACCTGAGTTAGATAACCATGTTTCGCCATCGCTTATACATTTTGACAACAAATTGATGCAATTGGTAGTCTGTGTTTGAAACCTTACATTAACTTATGATCTCAATCTTTTGACAGGCCACTTTTTCGGCAATGGCTCAATCATAGAACATCTTAGAAATCGAGGCTTCAAGGTGCTGCATGTGTCACCAACAGAAAAGCTTGCTGGGTGAGTGTCAAACTGTCAGCGACATATGTCTTTATTTCATAAGCATCCAGGTACGTAATCTGCATTGAATAAATAAAAATTAATTCTTTTTGTGATAAAACTTGTGTAGTACTGTAGTGGCCGCAAGCCATGAATCATATCCGGCCACCCACGTAAGACCATTGTCGTAACTCGTTAACATGTTATCTCGCCTTAGTCTCCTCTGTAAACTATAATAATCCGTGCACGTTGTAACTCTCCCTCTCTCTTGCTGCATTCACAACCTTGCCTGGTCCTAGATATAGAGCTCTGGAAACAACGGTCATAACAACCCTTCGGCCATCTCTCCCTGTCTATGGACCAGAGCACTGCAAATACATATCAACTCACATGTAGCCTGGGACTCATTGATGTCATACAATACCCAGCGCTACAGTACTATCTACAAATTGCTCAATAAAATTAACTGAACGTGAACCTAACAATTACCTAAAACTTTAAAAGTCCTGTTTACAAATTAAAATGTCCTCCAGCTCGTCTACGCAGGGTAGTGTTACCAGAACACTAATAGCATTTTCAGTGGCGTTGTTGTACATTGGCTCAAGTTTGATTGATTAATTACAGTCATATTCAATAATTATCTCTTCGGATAATATCTCCCATTTTCATATTTCTTGCTATTGAACCTCGCTTGTGAATTCCGCTTGCAAATTCTCATAACCTACAGTTTGTTATTTTGATAGAACTATAATTATTTTAATTGTTGCACTGTTGTACTCCGTTATTTATGTTTCTGTATTTACTAATTACCTTCTGTGAGAATCTACTACAGTCAAACATGTATTAGCGGCCACCTCTATAGAGCAGCCACATGTGTATAAAGGCCACTCTTCATAACTCCAAAATTACACTTCTATAGAAATCAACCTGGATAGAAAGGCCACCTGTCTATAAAGGTCACTTTCCTCAGATTTCAAAGGTGACCATTATAGACAGGTTTCACTATAACAGTTGTGTGAATGTGTGTAGTTTCAACTTGTTTCTGTTTCTTTACTTGTTTACTTTGTTTTGAACCTTAGTCAAGTGGCTGACGAAGCCCGTCGGAAAAGAAGGCGAGATCGAAGAAAGCAACACAACAAGTCATTTGAAATAGAATTGCGTCGGAAGTTGGATTCCTATGAAGCCAATGTCAAGCGTGTGGAAACCTTACTCAATAAAACAAGAAAGTACGTCACAGCCGTGTTTTCCGTTTAGCATATTAAGTTACAAGATAGCCTACCAACAAAAACATCACATTGAGCAGCAATTTAATTCTACCAATTGTAGATTATTTCTCTCTGCTGCAATCTTTATCCCTTGAGAGACTTCAAATACGCTGCTTACATTCTGACTTAATTTATTACTACAAAGTTATTACCGGTCTTATTGATATTGATGCAAACCTATTGTTCAACCTTACCCCACACGGGTGCCTGGAGTATCCTCTGTGCAAAAGTCAGCAACACAAGTCCTCCTTCGCAATTAGAGCCATCAATGCGTATAATTCTCTTTCCCTCAAAACCCGATCAGCATCGAATATTTATACCTTTGTTTTTCAGAAATATATACCTACAATCCTGCATACATACAATTATCATACAGCAATACAGATCTGGGAAGTTATAGTAAGAGCTTCTATATTTTGTTGTTTTGTTGTCGTTACCAGGACTCCACAAAAGCACGTTCCACAGCAAGTCCATATTTATAAGCGAATAAGACAGAAGAACACATACGTTTATTACTATTCCTCAGCGGCAAAGGCATATGCTCATATTTGGTTGCAGGCATTTTTTGCACTGGTGACTCTTTGGATGACACTATTCTGCACATAGAAGATTATGACTTGTGGCATATCCCCTCACGTTTTGGGGTATCAGAAGTGTTTTCAGACATGGAACTATCGCCCAATATGATGGAGTATCTAACGAGTGGCTGATACTAGTACCTTGGGCTACTTCTCCCAGTGTTTGATGAAATATGGACACTAAAACGCGACAAAAAGAGAATTGTCGATACAGGCAAACTGAAGTCCTTTGGAGACCGTCTTGTTCACAGAGATGTATTTATTTGTGAATAGCCATCCACTCATTGAGTTTTGCTACAGGTTTACTGTACTGGCTGCCTGCTCGTCAGGGCTCAGAGCCATCTGTGCTCGGAACTGGACTTTCTGCTGGCAGAGTGATTTCGTGCCAGCTGCAATGCAGATAATTTAAACAGATTTTATCTATATCTCGACAACACTCTTCCCGTACTTTTTAACGATGATTTTCATGAATCATGAAGATATTTTTCTATTTGTACATAGAAATATTGAACCTGTGAATAGAATATGCAGAAGAGTAATGATATTGGTGTGGTTCTGACTAAATACTGTATGACGCAGTATAATTTTGCTGTAGTGTCGTATTGAAGACGATGCCTTAAAACCCGTGGGATTTTTGCTTGAAAATCAAGATTTAACAGAAACTCCGCACTCGCTGTTTATGAAAATACAGTGTAACCCCGTTAATATTTCCTCGGTTTACATCACAACCCGCTTATTATCACTTCAATTTGAGAAACAAGCTCTGTCAAAATCAACTATTTTAACCCGCTTAATATCACAAGTGTAACCCCGGGTTAATATCACCTCGGTTAATACCACTTCAATCTGATATCCAAGCTATGTCAGCATTGATCAACCGTTTTAGTGTACCCTCTTAACATCCCAACCCGCTTATTATCATGATTTTTTGACTGGAAAACCCGTTATATTAACAAGGTTGCACTGCCGTTAACTACTATTCGATAGCTGTGTAGCGAAGTAGTATCTGACTAGAAATAAATTAGTTATAAATAATAATAGATGATCATTCTAGATCGGAAATAAATTAATTATAATAACAAT
>OFHS01000415.1:23897-44202 GCA_900245855.1 Calvadosia cruxmelitensis
AAAGTTATAAATAATAATAAATAATCATTGTAGATACATTCATAGCCGAGGCGGCAGCTCAGTGGTTCCCTAATCAAAAGGTTCGTCCATATACAGTAGCAGTTAACAATTGAAGTGAATGAAATTTGCATAGCCGGCAGTCGATTCAAAAGAACCTACAGGAAAGATGGTGCAGGCAGAGTATAGTTATTTCAGCATATATCATCCAACGGTCCAAAGAGTAAAGACAAGCAAAAAGAATCGACGATATAAAGCCACGGACAATTAATATCATATTTCATTGATTTCTTTTGATTTTTTATCTATTGGTGATCTTGTTCTCGTTGTTGTATCTGAAAACAGTTTACTTTCCAATGGAATCACATCTGACTATTATTTACGATATGCAATCAATTTTAACAAGCAACATTGCTAATACAGTCGAACTCGTTTATACCATCTCTCAATATCCCACAAAGCTAATTTCCACTCACTAGTTGCCGTAGAAACTCTCATATTCTTATCTTGCTTTATATCCCTTCGGATAATATCCCATATCGCTTAATATCTTGCTACTTTCTTCCAAATTTCCTGCGAAACTCGCTTATTGTGGATATTCTTTGAAAGTTCAGTATGATCTTGTCTCTAATTATAACTGTGTTAAATATGAATTTTTCAACCGTGTTACGCCAATGTGGAATTCACTACCGGATGAAGTTGTAATTTCTAAATCCGTGGCTAGCTTCAAGTATAATTTAGATAGCGCGTTATTATTACAGTTTTGTAAATGTTATTAGGCTGCATGTAAGTGGACTACTCGAATAGTCCCTGTGTTTGCCTATTATGTTTAAAACAAATAAATCAAATCATATCAAATCAAAAAAAATTGTCCAGTTTTAAGGAGGTCTTACAATGTATGTGAACTTTTCGGAACATTTTGCATTGAAGGACTCAGACAACATGTCACTTGCTGGTCGGCCAGAGTCACTAGTTAGCTGTGTTAGTGTTAAAACTAATGCTAATCTCCATCAATTGTTGTTAACTGAGATGCTCTTCTTTAATTCTGTTAAAATCTTTATAACGCTATATTAAAACGAAGGAAATGCTTTTTTATACTTATTCCCACCTCGCTTTATATCCCACTTTTGGTCTGCACGAAGGGTGGGATATTAGGCAAGTTCAACTGTACAGTATGATTGTATGAGACATGCGTATTCATCAAAATCTCCAATGCATGGCTTTAAATTCATATTTAAGTAATAATAATAATGTATTTTATTTTCTCTCGTATTCAGCTGGGTACAAGTCATTACAATAATTGTAAACAGTTACCAATAAAGATATGTTTTACAGAATTCCAAGAATGAATATTAAAAAGAAATTTCACAATAGACGCCATAAATGAATTATAAAACTTTATCTAACTACATACCTTACAAGCGTGCGGCTGTAAACTATATAAATATATCATCAGACCTAAAACTAGAATAAAAGTTAAAACTGTGCATTTTAAAAAACTGTATAAAATTATATTATTCCATTGAATAAGTTAGGATGACGCATTTAATCGTTTTTAAGAACCTGGCCAGATTTGTTCTTTCCGAACAGCAGGATTGGCGAGGCCTAACCAGCAAGTCCAAACAGCTTATGGCATGATGATAAGGTGGTATTGTGCAATATAACTTTAGTGTAACAATCCGAAATGTTTGTGTTCTGACGGATTTTAATGTAGAAATAGTCAATGCAGCGAAGTACTGTAGCTGGATACGTTTCTGAGTTTATAGTGAGTAGTTGCAGCCAAATATTCTTCATTATGCTGTAGCAATAATTGTAGCGAATTGGATTTGTAAAGAGTGTAGAGAACTACAGTGCAAGGATGGGTTACAAGATTCAGAATGGAGCGTTGATGCTACGCTAGTTCCATGGCATTGTGCTCTTTACGTTGGCTTGCTCGCCCAGAAACTAAAAATGCTTGTTCTACCTTGCTGCTGTAGGCTGGGATATCAGTACAGTGAAACCTCGTTAATATCACTATGGTTTTCCAGTCGAAAATCGTGATAATAAGCGGGTCGTGATATTAAGCGGGTTAAAACAGTTGATACAGACAGAGCTTGGTTTTTGAACTGAAGTGATATTAAGCGGGTTGTGATGTTAACCGAGGTGATATTAACGGGCTTACACTGTACGGTAGTGTTGTTCAAGATTGGAGTTTCCCAATCCGATGATCCGATCCGATCCCAATATACTCTAATTTTTCTGATCAGACAGTTGGGAATGAGGTTTCCGACATTAATACTAAAGAAAGGAAAAAGGACGACGTGTATGAAGGAAATTACACAATATAATAATACATGAAGAAGCTTAAACATTGAAAACAAATGGGACAAATGGCGCTATCTTTTGAAGAAGACAAGATTCTACAAGAGTTATTACAGTGATAGAAAAGACACTGGAACTTAAGGTCTATCAGTTCTAAACTGTCTTTGAATTGATGAATCGAAGTTGTCGTCACAGATGTCTCCAGTAGTGCGTTCCACCAAGGAATAACTCTGTTGAAAAAATAACACCATTGATTTAGAACTGGGAGTATAACGTTAAAATAATCGAGTTTCCACCCATTTAATATTTATTTACATCAATGCAAAGAAAGAAGACGCGAAAGATTTCGCGTCAGCGTAGCAGGCGAAACTGCTTCGCTATACGAGCAGCGCCGATCCCCGATTCTCAGCCCTTTGGCCGGGAGGGTCTTTCGACCTGAACGCAGGGCGGGGCCTAGCCCACCAAGGCAGATGCCCTACTACGCTCCCGTTTCTCTCGCACCGAAGTGCTACTCTTTTTTTGCGGAAGAGTGAAGCCGTGTTCTCCGGGTAGGGTTCGAACCTGTGACCTCTCGGGTGAGAACCAGATATCCTAACCACTGCAAAGCGAATCAATTTTAATTCTACTAGATATTGGGTAATTTTATAAGACATGTACAGATCATGTTTGATGCTTCACAACTCCAGCGACAATAGATCATGAACAGATCGAATGCTCGCAATCAAGTAAGTTATTAGCAAGTAAAGTAAGTTTTCAAAGTCCGAATATAAATTATCAGGCCGGCACTTCTAATCAGAATAGCCGATGAAAAGTCTTAACAATGATTAATTCAAAATTTTAAACATGATTGGAATTGTATTTCACGGTTTACTGCCCAACTGGCATTGCTTTCTTGCATTAAATGCTGTATTGCAGTGCAATTATCTTTACCCGGCGGCCTCTATTTGGTATCTCCATTGCAGAAATACCAAATAGAGGCTATTCCCAGTCCTCTTTGCAGTTTTGGTGGGCAATTCTCAGGAGTTGCACGCGTCTCCATTTTTCCACGACGACTTGTGCTATGGATTCTAGACGGTTTTATCCGTCACAGAGACCGCCGAATGATCATCCATGGCCCAAGAATCATACACGGGGCTCTTCGAACATGGTAGGCGGGCCAGACGTTGGTTATAGCTTTCAACCACGGCGGCAAACTCCGTATGACCGACCGACGCCAAAGCAGCGACCGCCTTCCGTGCTGCTTTCCGAGAAGCCCTCTTTGCCTCCTCTGCCACAGCAAATCACCAATGGTTTAGTGGTTATTGACGAGTATTTCTGTGATCTCCATCTGGATATAGACTCATCTGGATGTTGTGGCTGTCCGAAGCATGATGGCGGATTTGAATACATGTGGGCGGGCTGTCGGGCTACCCACGGTGTCTCTGCGGGAAGGGTAAGTGTCAGAGCAGAATCACATCTCTATTTGATAAAACATGACTCAGTTCTGCTTGTGGATAAGCAGAGACAATGAAGATATAGTTTACTTGTAATATTCAAGATAGCTGCCACTCCGGACAGACTGGATCATAGTGCATCTCACGTGTGCAGATACTGAAAAGTTGAGATGCAACGCACACAATTCTGAATATAAACTGTTCAAAGTGCACACTGAAAAGCAAACAGCTAGTCCAAGTAAAACCATTTGAACCCATCACTAGGGTTTTAACCGGGTCCCTGTTTTCCTGCTCTAAACGTGGATCCCCGTAAGTTTTCTGCCTTTTTCCGGGGGATTGAACGGGGATTTCGCCATTCCAGATTCCCTGGTCTTCCCCGTAACCCCTTTCCAAAACCTGGATTTTAAACAAGGAAAATGTAATTTCCAGTAAATAGATTGTTTTCTGATCTAAAGGACTTGGAAAGGACTTATTCTGGGTGGCATGCTTACTGAACGCTCTTTTGCTACGAAAGGAAACACCTCACATGGTTTGTAGACGGCTCATGTGTTGCGATAGCCAGTGCTGTATAGTAATTCGTTACAAGTAACTGATTACTTGTAATCGTTACTTTTTAAAGTAATTTTAACTGTAATCCGTTACTTTTTTGATAGAGTAATTTGTAACGGTAATTCGTTACATTTTTNCAAACAGACTTCCTCCGCGTTTCAGTGAACGAGTGGAAAGAACAGTGTGTAGGGGACACGGCTTTACTGCTGCTGAGCGACTGAAATGAAGGAAGCGCCGTTATCAAACATTAGAATGGAGATTTAGCTATCTTTTTCTCGGTTCCCTGGATTGCTGTAATGTCTATAGTAATTAGTAGATTTGTGCAATGCAAATGACGCAAACACTCGCGGCACACAATCAAAGGTGTTGACTGTTTACTTCTCGGAAAAATCAAGCGACCAACCAAGAACTCAGAAGGTACACTTTATCAGACTGCACAAGATATATGGAAACCATAAATATTTTGACAGCATTTGAATCCACTGGATTGAAAACAACAAAGCCAGGCTATGTGCGTTGGCAGACAACACGAGATAAATTTACGCTGACCACATGCCGACAAGGAGCACATGTTCCTCCCAAGAAAAGCAGCAATGGATCCAGACTTGTCTTGCAATCAATTCAGTACTTATCCAAACTATCCAGCAATTGTGCGTTCTCCGCTTCAGGAACAGCCACACAGATATTTTCCATCAAAAGATAATGATGTGACCTTTACACTTAGAACAATAGCTGGTTCGAATGATGAATAGGTGTTGAATTTCAAAAGCCGTAAACCAATGTAAACAAACAGCCGCATGATAAAGATAGCTGGCCTTTCCTCAAGACTGACTAGAGTAACCTTTCCAATTCCTGTGAGCAAAAAAACAGCAATACTTTCCAAAATGTTTGTTCCAGGACCTGAAACAATTAGCGATTCACCAAACAATCGTTCTTTCCCCTCCTGCGGCGCTGCGGACAACAGTAGCGCCTTTGTTTATCAATATAAACAAATAATTCGTAGAATTTTGATTGGTTTTTTCGATGACTCCGAGTATAAGTCGAGTACGATTTTGACCATCATTTTAAGACATAAAAAATCGACTTACGGCAAAATACGGTAAGCTAAAATCATGCAAACAAAAATGGGACTCAAACAAGTCCCGGCTTTTGATTTCGGAAAGCCGGTTGATCGATTTCTTGGAAATTTCCAGCCCTAATTATCACCCATGAAGTTAAGCCCTACGGGAGAAAAGGAGAGTGGATAATCTGACATATGTAATTAAACTTTTTCTTGATTGCGGCCATTCATCTGTTTTCAGTTGCTCGCTTCCTCAACCTGCCATTAATCCCTACTTGACATTTTTGGATTCCGTTGGCCTTTGTCTTTTAGATTTGCTTTGAATGCCATGTGCAGGAAGCATTGCCAGTCAACATGCCAGAGATGGAAACGACACCTCACGTGCTTCGTGTTGGTTGGTCCGTTGAGGAATCTTCCCTTCAACTTGGTGAGGACCGTTGGTCTTATGGTTACGGCGGTACTGGCAAGGTATCTACTAACAACAAATTTGTATCCTATGGGCAAGCTTTTGCAGCCGGAGATGTCATCACATGCTATCTGGACTTGGACTCTACTCCGCAGGCAATGTTCTACTCTGTTAATGGAGTGTACCAGGGTGTTGCGTTCACACTTGAGCAATCACTAATGGGGAAGTCTCTATTGCCGCATGTAACAGTGAAGAACATGAGATTCCGCTTGAATTTTGGTGCAAGCCCGCCGTCGTTTCCGTTGACATCAGGGTTTAGGATGTTGGAGCATACTGCTAGAGATGGCTATGCCAGACGGGCTCACATTGGGCCTGCCAGACGAGAGAACGCTGAGGTGCTGATGCTTGTTGGGCTTCCAGCTGCAGGAAAGACATATTGGGTCGAACATTTCATCAAGGATTACCCCGACAAACACTATTGCGTCCTGGGAACCAACAACATAATTGACAAAATGAGAATCATGGGTCTTAGCCGGAAGCGCAATTATCACGGCCGTTGGGACGCCTTGATCAAGCAAGCGACGGGGATTCTAAACAAGCTGTTGAAAATAGCTGAGAAAAGAGTTCGAAACTACATCATTGATCAAACCAATGTTTATGCATCGGCCAGGCAACGGAAAATGAGACCTTTTCACGGCTACCGCAGGATTGCTGTTGTTGTTGTGAATGATAATCAGACGCTGATCACACGTGCTAAGAACAGGGAAGAAAAAGAAGGAAAGGTTGTCCCACAGTCGGCCGTCATGGATATGAAGCAGAATTTCTCTGTTCCACAAGTTGGCGATTCATTTGATGAGGTGTGGTTTGTTGATTGTGAAGAGACAAGGGCGCGTGAGCTTGTAATGGAATTCAACATCGAAGGGCGGCGCCTGCACGGGCAGACTGAAACGAAAAGTCATGAACCAAGTAAAGGTCAGTCACACGATTTGAGAAACAATCAAGATCCTTACGCCGAGAAACCCATCTATTCTGAATCGTCATCTTGGTTTCATGAACCACGTTTAAATCCAGATCGGCAACAGACTTCTGGACAAGATCGAAACTATGGTTCAATACCTCCTAGTAATCATGAACCATCTGGGCCATCACAGGTGCTTCCCAGGCACAGTCAAGCACCTTACTCTGGTGCCCCCCGCAACGTGCGTCCTCCGCCACCAATCAACCCTGGGCACCTTCCAAGGGCACATGGGCCATCTGATGGCCCGTACAAGGGACCACACCAAGGATACCAACCGAGGGGACAGCACACAACGCATTTTCAACCTTACCTCCCTCAGATGCATCCACACCAGCGGATGTTAAATCCATGGTCTGGCTCTGGACAATGGCGTAACCCTCCTCCACGACTGCCATACCCTCACCAAATACCACCACGTGGCTATTAGTTAATATTTGCCTTTTTTACATGAATGTTTTAATATTTTGACCAAATTCTGCTTGTTGGCAATAGTATCACCTGCTGTCTTAATATACCACTTTTATGTTATCCAGATACAACGGATGCTTGTCTAAATTAATTATTAATTACGTCAGTTATTGTCTAACGCTGTTTTGCCTTTACACCAGTTGGTCGTTCCCCCTTCCTCCTCGCACTTGCGTCCCTGTAGGTAACCCCCTCAATCACAGGGCTATTTAAATCTGACATGTGCACTAGGGCTGTCCGAAAAAGTGACCTTCGAAAAATTGAAACGCTTGTCGATCAAACGTTGCCGTTACTCAACTAAATGCAAATTGTGGATTGAGCCTATATTGTATGTGGGTGTTTTTATAAAATTGTTACTTCCCTGAGGAAGAACAAGTGCTATGAAATCTCTCCTTCATAAGTACTACCCATCCCATGCAATTGCATTACATAGGTAGGAACACGTAAATGATTGCTACGTTCCCTATGTGCCGTTCGTAACTGACAATTATTCATTAAGTACTGTATACACTGTGCGATACAAAAAGAGGCTAGCATGGGAGCGAGACTACGACACGCCATCATACACCTCGCGATCGTCTGCGATGATTTAGAAGGTTACAGTTACAATGGAACTGTTTTCCTGATAAATTGATGGTGGAGGTTCAGCTTCCGTAACAGAGAAGGACAACAAGACAATAAGTTAACCCCTGCCCTGCTTGTAAAACTAATTAAATGAAGACTTGAAGTCACTTCACCAATTGCTGATTGGTTGCTTGCTAAGGACTAACTATGTGATTGGTTATGTGTTGCTACTTTTGACTTGTTTCTAAAACGTGTATACACGTCAATAGCAGGACAAGGGTCATTACTGTAATGTTGCTTCCAGCTACTGTTTTGTAAATGAATAGTGGACGAGCGGACTCAGACCCCTTTCGGTATTGATTAAAGATCGTATGATCGTACGTACGTGCTAAAATGTATTAGCGGCCACCTCTGTAGAGCAGCCACTTGTTTATAACATAAAACATAACTTCAAGCATAACGAACTCGACATTCTTTCCAAATTAGATTTGTTCTTCTCGTTGAATACAGAAAAGGACATGATATGCAGAGAAAAGCTCAATACGAACAGTGCGGACAAATGCCATCATGGACTTAGCGCATATCATATCCCCTATGGAAACAATAAATTATCTAAACTGTAAAGTAGAATGACGATCATCATTAATAGTAATAATAATAACAATAATAATAATGGCTTTTATTACAGTACTTCCACTGGGTGGCTTTTCGCCTGTAAAATACATAGCAATCATGAAATTTAGTAACTTAATTAACTTAAATACATAGAGTCTTTAACTGATACACAGTAATAAATTATCAACTGACTTAAACTNNACTGGGTAAAATACAAACTTAATTAATTTAATTAAAGCTAAAAACATTCTATAAATAAATAGACTAATAAATAAATTATTTAATCAGTAAATCTGGCACGCCATTACTTTTATTCATATAGCTGATATCTGATAAAGAAAGGAACTTGAGATAACTAATATTGACAATAAATATACATACAGAGGATAAAGATTTTATGAATACAGTCCAACTTGTATTAGCGACCACCTCTGTAGAGCAGCCACCTGTGTATAAAGGCCACACTCTTCATACACCCAAAACGACGCTTTCTATAAAAATCATCCTGGACAGAAAGGTTACCTGTCTACATAGGATCCTTGGGTTTCATTGTAGATTGAAATATAGTAAATATATGTCAAGAGAAAATTTAGATTTCAAAGTGCCTACGACAAAGACGCTTGAACAAATTGCTTTCATATCTATCAAAAGATTTAATTGTTTATGATTCGAGCAATCCTATTCTAATATCCTTCAATTAATAGATATTCTACAAAAGGTGCCAAATTATGGCATTAAAACATAAAGGATAACATTCTGTTAGCTGTGCTGGTGAATCAATGGTTCCCAACTTCCCACATTATTTAATGCATGTCTATTTGAATTGCGATGCTCAATCTTTGAGGGAGAAGGCTTTTGGGCTTTACATCCCTTGATTTCTAGTGAATTAACCCAAGTTCGTTTATGAATGACTTCATCTAAAATCTCATTGGTTTGACTGCTGTAAGCAGAAAGAAGTACTTGGCCTCCAACGAACAGCTAGTGCTTAGCAGATTTCCTTTCCTTGGCGTCTGTAGCATCTTTGATAGCATTGATTCTTTATTTCGAAAGAGGACTCTTGGAAATGCTGCGTAATTGTTAAAACAGGTAAATGGTACGTTTGCATGGAATTCGCGTGAGTCTGTCTGAACGTATTCGATTTGTCCTTGAGAATCCGTGCGGTTTAAGGTTGAACAAGATGTGGATGGAGGACAGGGCGCGCTTGTGTGATGGTGCTGACTTTGTTATGTCTACTCCCTCTTCCTGCATAATACTTATACGAGAGACCATGCAATCCTCCTTCATCCTGCGCCATTTCATTGCATGGTACTTTGGCAGACAAACCCAGTGGACAAACCTTGCAGCATATTCTGAAGGACCTGGGACGATAGTCATTGCTTTAGCCACTTCGCCTCGATTTCACATAACCTCAGTTTCATTATGTCTCAGTTTGGCTGACATTTACCCCATAATGCTGCTGTGTTGACTGATGGGCAAGACTCAGGTGACGTGACAAATTTTATTCTGCATCAACTCATGATTTCTGGCGTCACAGAGATCTGTTATGACAGTTTTACCGTCCATTCGACTACTGAACCCACAAGATTAACCTTACTTCATAAATGCCACGCGCGTGTTTACTGACAGACATCTCCATGGCGACTCATCAATATTTTCGTAGTATTAAACCCTGAATAGGTTTTAAGATTTGAAAGATTTAATCTGTTAAATGTCGTTATTTAACATGTGACAATGACACAGGGCTGTTCCATTCGTCCTGGTGGACAGTTTAAGCCCCGATTCACGAGTAAAGGCCACATGTCAAACACGAGCCACCAACATGCGATTATGAGTTAAAAGTAAACAAAGTTGTTTCGTGTTGGTCTAGCCAATTTGACTTCTAATTCAATATTTGTTTGAATTTTAAAACAATTAATTCCTCAAATAAATGGAAGTCCATAAGTGTGTATATTTTCAGGTAATTCCTTTGTACTGTATTCTGTTGTAATCGTATTCGAGTGTTTACAGTATATTTGTATGTAATTAAAGCTTTTCAATGACAGGAAAGAAGAAGTTTTATATTTTTGTCGAACAAAATACATTGTTGCATCTACCTTGTTGCGTTTACATCTGCCGTAGCAAAGGGGAACATCACTTGTCCTACATGGAACGATTGCAAGCACTCGATCTAGAATCTCTGGAGTTGCGGCGCATTAAGCGTGATTTGTGCATGTTATATAAAATTACTCACAATCTAGTAGACTTAAAAATTGATTTGCTTTGTACATATGATCTTAGTAAGTATTCTATGCGCGGAAACTCCATGAAGCTAAAGCCATACTCCCTAAGTAAATTAACGTCTGTTCAACATCAATTTGTGAACAGAGTCATTCCTTGGTGGAATGGACTGCCCGAGGCATCTGTGACAGCAACATCAATTCAAAAGTTCAAGCGAAGTTTAGAATTGATACACCTTAAGTCAAAATGTCTTGTATACTAGTTAACTCGTGTATAGTGTGTCCTTTGACTTGCATTTTATGCTTTGTATGTAAGTGGGAGTTATTTTTCCCATTATTTGCCAGTCGAAATTTTTGACCAATAAACATACATACATACGTACATACATACCTAACTTTTAAGATATAACATTACGTCATTGGTTAAATCTACTTTATATTCTACTAAATTAAAATGGGATTTGACTTGTTTGATAAATCCATAATCTATGGATTTTTGACACAATAAATTCATTAAAACTGATTTCTTTGTATGACGATACTTGTCTAGAATTATCTACAAATTACTCAATAAAATTAACTGAATGATAAGGGTTATTTAGTAGTTTCTGATTAGAAACATGTTATGACAATATATAATTATGAAATAATATAATTAATTATATAAATAATAATTAATATGTTAATAATTATAATTAATTATATATGTAATTATATATTATTATGTTTCTGTTATGACATGGGTTCCCTATCCCAGTGAATAAACTTCGTTGCAAGCCATAATTATGCATTTTTACAAAATTGCTTCCTATTTTCCCACCTCAAGCGATATATAATTCGTAAATCTACAGTAATACATGATTACTCGTCAAAGCTGCAAAGTTATTCTACCAAAGTAGAGAGCACTTCTCATGCTTGTTTTTTTCCAAGATCTACAGCAAGTCTTCAATTTGAAGCAAGAAATAAATTATTGTCTAAAATTTATCTTTTTCAAGCTAGGAGCCCATTCAAATGACTCGATTCGGCGTCAAGTATTACTTGACATCTTGGGATTTTAAGTGATCAGTACGTGTTACGACTTTTAATTTTGTAATAATGGCTTCAAACTTTTCTTAAATTTCTTTGGAATTTAGTTCAAGTTTTTTTATTGCATTTCTTTGTAACATTCTACTCTATTTTAGATGAGCAAATTTAGCAAAAACGTTGATTCTCAAAATGGCTCAAATCTTCGAAGATAATAGGAACAACTCCAAGATGGGTCAAAATTTTATTGCATGAAAAGAGAAGTAATAAAATGTCAGAAAATTAATACAGATTCACTGCAATCACAATGCAATGGTAGAGTCTAAACAGTAGTATATGCATACTTACTAGAGATGGAACGAAGTCTAGTATTAAAACTGTTTGATTCGATGTTGTTCTTCTTGGAATTTCCCAATAGCCTACACGACAGCAGAAAACTATCGGGAATCTTGTTTTGGGATTGGTTTGACAAAGAAAACCTTTACTTCTGTACTCTTATAATTTACAAAGCCGATATTTCGGCTTTGTTTTTTATATATTTCGATTTCGAACTTTGGCACCGAAGTTTGGGGAAAATGAATTTAAATTCGAAGTTCGTCCCTTCTCTAAAGCTTACAACAGACAGAAAAGCACTACACAACCTGTATTTCACTCTAATGCTCACTGAAACAGCCATGTAACTAAAAGAATCTCAATTTATGCTGTAAAATCACAGCAAACAATAAGACAAAATCAGGAATAATTATTTGAACCTAAATGAATCGCTGAACCAAGCGCTGAACAAGACCATCGACCCTGAAACAAATTTTGCTGGTTCTTCTTTAAAAAGTGCGTTGCAAATTAAATGAAATGTTTCAAGGTACGCGATAATTCGTAACTTCTTTTCAATATTCTACTTGCTTTGTGCATTGGAAATAATACGTTATCATTTTTTAAGAATAAAAGTCCCTTTTTTCAAAAAATTAGAGATATGCTGTATCTTAAAATCTAGTGCAATAATATTTGTGGCGATCTTGCAATGATTTCTGAAGTAAAATAAAACATCGCAGTCCATAACTTAATTACGAAGTCACATCTGAAGAATGAGATATCAAATTTATATCTTGATAAATTTTTTCATTGAAAGAAGAAAATATATGTTGTATTCCATGATATGATTTTTAAGCTATGTGATCGCTGATTTTTTTCGACCAGGTTTTTTTGACAATCAAGTAAATCGCGCCGAAATGACTTCACAAATTAGAACAACTGATAGCAATTAAGTATCGACTTGCGATGTGCGATTTACCTCAGATTTAATATGGGGCTTACAACAAGAAATTCATATTTTCTTTAAGGAAGTTGAATGCCTAACATATCGAATTTAGTGAGAACAATTTCCAAGTTTTGGTTCTATTGATGCTGTATAAGAACCTAAAAGGCGAGAGGAGTGCCTATTTCTGTAGTACAATTTCTGACAATTTAGGAGCTAGTAATCCATTATTGTATTGGCATGTTAGAATAAGTTTTATTTAGTTATTTGTGAACTTATATTGTTTTAGACTCTCGATTTATTTGGGAGCGTGGAAAGTAAATAGGCAATCAACAATACGATTCACTGTCAATATACTTCCGACATACTTTAAATGCTTAGTGAATTTTGAATTTTGAGGCATGATGTGATATATTTTGCGTAAATTCGATACGAAAGGCAATTACAAAAGATATAAATATCATTAACGCATAGCCTATGACAGTTTACAATAATTATGATAGTAGATTTATGTTGTCTAAAGTGACAATTGAAACAAGTAAATGTTAATTGGCTGAGTTACAATATGTTTTAAACAGATCGTTCTTCTATGGGATCACACGCAAGTAAAAGAAGTTCTTGATCAAATTATTTGAATTGGCATGAACTGGTATGTTTTTTACAGCTTCATGGAATGACTACTCATGGTATATCATCATCATCATCATCATCATTTATTCTGAAAAATCCGATAAGCTTACAAAGCTTTTTTCCACGGAGCAGATACATGATACATCATACAACAAAATTTAATATTACTGACATTAACTTTAAACAATATATAGAGGGGAAACAATAACTTTAATAATTTGAATTACATAAAAAGGAGCAAGTTCAAGCTTCCAAGTGCCCACGACAAAAATACTCGAATCTGCCCGGGTCAGCCACTTCCTTGATCGAAATGGGAAGTCCATTCCACAGATGTGCCCCAGCGAGCTGAAATGATATTTATGGCAACTTTGAATGTATATTGTGTGTGGATGATACTTGCTGACTTATATCTCTGTACTTATTCAATGGCTCAGCTATAAAGAATATAACATAATTAGTTCATTTAGAATGATTCTAAATAATAGATGCAAAATTGTAAAGGAACAACATTTCGATTAACTAATCACTATAAAATGCTGCTAATTCTAATCTAAAATATGCACATATACATATTAGATTACACATTATATTTACAAATCAAAAATTTCATTTGGATGATATAATTGTTCCAAAAATGATTGCAGCATACGGTCATATTAATGCGTTAGAGGAAAACGGAACAAAATCCTTTTTCGCCCGTGGCTTCAATAAACTGTTTTCCAAGCTCAAATAGAAAGCTTCCCAATTACTGCTAGAAATCCAGTAAAACAATATGTGGATTTCTAATTTACACTATCTGAAGTTAAAACTGGCGCACGGCCCTCTTTTTGGCTAATTCAAGCAAATGGAGCACGGCGCCGAGCTGGTCTGGCGAAATTGCATCAATAAAAAGTCTGTCCAAGAAGGTTTCAGTATTGCTTTATCGTCTGCGAAGGGGTCTTATGGATACTTTGTGAAATACTTGTGGGCATGTGCAATAGTATTCTTTCAAAGAAACACAAGGCGACTCTTTTTGATGGTACCGATTGAATTGAGACTTTACATTTTAGATATACTGTTTTCGTATATTTTAGTGGAATTTCGAGGCATGGCAACCCCATTAGAATTTTTTTGAACTTTATTCTCAAATCTATTTTTTTAAATACAAATATACATTAAACACTGAAAATAATGATTATTCAACTTTGACAAATGTGCCGCGTACGCACTCGATGTTTCTGCGCTGGTTGGCCAAGCTCAAGTTTGCAATGAAATCGACCTTGCTCGTGCCATTCTTTCTATAGCGCCTATAATTCATCAACGAAGGCCTTGGCTGATTGGCCAAATGCGCCAAGGGTTTCGATAGCAATCGATGCGAATAAGAATTGGTCTTATTTCTGGATCAGAAATTTTCTCCTTCGGAACATAGTGCTCGGAATCTACATTCCAGAGTTGCTGAGCCATCATCAGACATTCTAGAGCGATGAAGTGTACCTTCGTTTTGATGAAGTCTTGGTGACTAACAAATATTTACTCATTATACAAAGTAAAAAGTATCACGTCTGATCCAGATGTTTTCCAGCGTTCCCAGCGTGGAAACGTTGAGAGCGTCCACGGCACATTTGCCCATTTGATGAATAATTTTACAAAATGAAATTAATTCACATTTGTATTGTTTTGTATTCCACTTAAGTAAAAGAATTGACAAGCAACGCAAAAGAAAGAAATTTTTCCTGTATATTACGTCCTGGAAAGCATCCATCGAAATGCAATTTACTCTGCAATTTTAGATAGGTAATAATCCTTTGGAGAAAAATCAAGAGCAGAACAATAAATGCCGGAAAGTCTGTGTTTATTATTCAGGAAAGTTTACAGAAATCGTAGAAAATAAATGTCTCAGCATTACATATTTAGGGTTACCATAGACTACAGAGTAAAAATACTGAATATTTCCAAAATTGGATAGAAAAGTCTAAAATCCTCAACTAAATTTAATATTGCAAGTTTCATAAAATGCGGAACGATTCTGGAAATAGATAGACATCTGGAAACTGAGTAGCAATATCGTTGGATTTGATGGTCACATTTTTGTGATAAAATTTGATTTTTTTAAAATGGATTCCAGAAAGTTTTATTTCAAGATTCTTACGTGTAATTTATATTTTTATTGAAGACATGAAACATTTGAGCAAGGTCAATATCAATTTTAAAATCTTCTACACATTTCCCCCTCTTTTTAGAATTGCGCAATGCTAATCCGTTTATTGCTATGAGTAAAAAACATTGATTTTGTGTTTCATTAAAAATGTATTATTGTGCTGGTATAGAGATCTATTTGAAATGTAAAGAAATAGAAAGTCCTTTAAGTTGTTTAACTAGTGTACGTAAGAGCAGTTAAGAGTATAAGAGCAGTTCGAAAACAAGAAAAGTTTATTTCATCTCAAATTTTAATCGTTGGTTTACCAAAAGATAATCTTCAAAACGGGATCAAACAAGGTGAAAGAAACAGCAACGACGAAGCACGATCGATCTTATTCATGCATTATCATGCTTTTAGCATAATGTTATGGTGTACCCCGTTACGTTCTGCAGAACTTACAACATTTGGAAACATTGTTCAAAAACTAAGAATTTTGTACAACAGACTAACATTATTCCTATCATTGCACAACGAAAACATTACTTGAGAGCAAATGCAATGTTGTACTCAATACAAGCATTTTAAAATATTATAATTTAATTTGATTGCAGTCAAAATTTCTTAATAAATTTGAGGAGCTTCCATCTTAGTCTAGTTGAAATGTGTTCTTGTGTCTACGGCTAATAACAATTTTCCGCTACCGTTTCTCCAAATACTCTCTTTGTGCCAACTCATTGACGTATATGTTTTGTACGCAAACCGGATAATAGTTTTGCAAAACAGGTTAAATCCAAGTTTTACAAAGTCAATGTTTCGAGTAAACTGTCAAAACATGTCAGTTCAGCTTGTTTACAACTGCAAGATACGTGACGCCGTTTTGTTAGCAGCTCAAACATTCCAAAAGTCTACCAAAAATGTTTCTCTAGTGACATTGTTCTCCTCTCTCGAACTTCTCGACCTTTCGGCACGTGGACCTAAACTCCCCCGCCTCAGCATCATTGACTCTTTTCAAGGCGTGAATGAGATATTTTTAGTTCAATGGTCAGTTAAAATTTGAATGAATAATATGAGTTAGTTACGTCTCTGCACAAAGTGCCTTTTGGGATTTACTATCCGGATGCATTAAACGACAAATTAACAGCAAATTAGCTACGTCAATCTTCACTTGCTCCAAATCTACGAAGTATTTCCTGCCAAAAATGTCTTAATTTTGGACCTTGCGTTGTTTTCTGACTTTATAATTGCAAAACATCAACCGCTTTATTCCAGATATTCGAATTTTAACACAGTTTTTGGTACGTGATAGTTAGCTGTCCTTGAGTTTGAAAAGAATATTCCCATTATATTCCCTAGGAAGGATTCTTGAAGTAATTTCCCCTTCTGCCAGAAATCTGACACTAAATTTTTCGATAAAACCATACTTATCCGTGACTTAAACATTAATTGAAAATCGGTTTTAGCAGTTAATTTACGCAATATTCTTTGATTATCGTGAACCATCGGAGATGACGCGGTTTATGTCTGGTAACGCCCTAACCTATGCAGAGCATCACTTGCGGGGGACAACAAACAGCCATGGCACGAAAGGCCAAGTATTGTGACGCACGAGATACTGAGTCGGCGGATATCGACTGGTGACTAGACGACAATCTCGCTGCTGATTGGTCAATTGTTGAATGAACGCTGACAGGTTTGAAATGTAATACATCTCAATTTGACAGCTGACGGCCGCAGGATGCTATAAACAAATCACTCTGCTCGTGTCCTGCAACAGTTAAACGAAACAGCTTGAAGGGACAACTTGAATCTTGCCGGATAAGATTCTTCAACGTCTCGAGACCAGACAAGCACAATCAGTAAGTCTATTTCTATACCTCAAGCAATTACGTGAATGTGAAATTGTGTTCGTTTTTCTGGTAGAGTGTGAATTTAATAGACTATAATTCTTTTTCCCTGTAATTTTAAGAATCAATTCCAAAGCTTTCATACTTGGATTATTTGCCATCCAAGCAAGCGCTAGTGTTATTTGGCTCTAAATTGATACTACGTAAGGTAGTAAGGTAGCTTGCATTTTCAGATATTTAATTTCGCGTAGCAACTTTCCATGTTGTTCAGATTACACTTTGCTGCACCTTAACGTTGCAGAAATCTCGACACATTCCTTTTGCCCCAAGAGCGTACCATTCTCTAGAGTTGAATGAATTGTTGAGTTGATGTCTAGCAGTGTTTCCTTTCATTCTGAACTCCGAAGGTGATATTTCAACAGAAGGGTCCGATAAACCACTGGTTTTGCGCAGAGGCGCGTAACATGAAGCCCCAAGCGATGCAAAGCATTTGACCCTGACAACACTTAAAATCTCAATGGCGGGTTTCGAGTAAACGTTTCCTTGAACCTTATTCAAGTCTGGAATTTCCTCTAAAGAAAAACGTAGAATGTCTCAGCAATACCAGCCCCCAACTTTATCAATAGTTAAGCATTTTGTAAGCTCTTGAAATTTGTTCTTTGAAAGAAGGTCAAACAGTTTTTAGTTCCCATAGAAACCGCAACCATCTTGAATGTGACTCGCGTTTATCAGCTCGTTAGTAAACAGTTCAAGACGTCACATATTATGTTGCGGGTGAAAGTTGACCTTGGTCTAACAGTTTTTTCTTGTTACACAAGGGGCAATTGTGTAGATGCTCAGACAGTCAGACAGACTATGCAATTTCCACCGATATCGCCGTAAGAGAATTTCGTGGGAAAGTTCTATTTGCACTACAGTGGTTTGACTTGCGTCTGTAACAGCTGCTAATGTGGTTGAAGGTGTATGACTTTGGAGACTGTTTAACGAAATTGCGACATTTTTATATCTTCCAGAACAATAATGACCATCGGAATTCACCGAATCAAAAGCTTCAGCCGCGTTGCTCGCTCGCTGAAATCATCCAAGACGAATCAAACGAGCGTAGAATGCCATTGCTCAGGAGTGGAACACATATTAAATCTATCGACGGCCACTGATTCCTGTCTGAAAACAATCGACGCTGGCTGCTTCGCCAGAGAAAGACGAAAGGCAAAAGGATCCTCGTATCGAAGACGACAGTCAAACGAGACTGATGACGTATCAACACAACAACCCGACTACATGGTTGATTTACCAGAATTTGACGAATCGCGTATGGCGAGCGATCTTTGTTGCACTGAACTATAATCCATTGACACAACTACGCATGGTTTTGATGACGTCACGCCCTTTAGAGCTTATGCTCAATGTCGTGTAAAGAATGCATTGTAAATATCATCCCTTTATCATTTTATTTATAAGAATGAATGCACAAATGAATGCCTGCCATTGGAGGACTTTGGCATTGAATGCCTGATGTAAACATTGATCGTATTGATTATGGTCCCTCTCAATAACGAAGGTATCAGCAAGAGATGCCAACAAACAATCTTACCGGTTGTGATTTTTCAGTGTCGATAGAAATAAATTTAACCATTTACGATGCAACCTCGCTAATATCACTCATGTATGTATGTATGTATGACTGTATGTATGTATATACCGGCGATTATTTATAGTAGCTACTAACTATTATTAAGCAATACACCGGCTTTTAGCTATCTGGCAGGGTAGGAGCGAAGCTCCCACCTATCATATCATATCGAGCACATCACGCTGAAAGTAGCTTATGTGCTCGAGACTGCTGGAGTTGGTCGTTCAGACTGTTAGAGCAAGCTGCTCTAGCGCATGTTATAATTTTCTACTCAAAATTCGTAATAAGCGGATCGCGATATTAATCGGGTTAATAAAATTCATTTTGTTTCGTGGATCAGATATTCACAAACACGACACGCGATTGATGGGATAGGAGAATTGATAGGACTATATTTCAGACATATGAGCGATACACACAAACAAGTGAATAACTAAAAAGTACAGAGAAACAAAATACAGCGATATAAAAGAACAATTCTTATTCACACCGATTGCTATTGAAACGCTTGGCTCATTTGGCCCATCAGCCAAGGCCTTCGTTGAAGATCCAGGCGCTAGGATGAGTGACACCAGCAAGGTCGAGTTCATAGCAAACTTGAGCTTAGCCATCCAGCGCGGGAACGTGCCAAAGTTGAGAGAACGTGGAGAGTGTGCGCGGAACATACGCCAAAGTCGAGTAATCGTTTGTATTAGTGTTTTTAATTAAAATTTGTATTTAAATAAGATGAGAACGACGACTAAAAAAAACCTAAAAAGTACATATTTTGTTACAATTTACAAAAAAGAAATAATTAATTAAAATTTATTGTTATTAAAAATTTATTTTACGCAGTTTTCAATTCCAAGGAAATTATTTGAATTGTATTAGACATTCTTACCATTATGTTGAACAAATATATCAGTATTTACAAAACTGATACTAACGCTCGTTTCTTGACGCGATCCAAGGAGGAACTGAAGAAAGAGAAAACCAAAACCAACTTGGGAAAGCTGACATCAGAAACAGTACAATAAACGAATGGAACATTCTACCAGAAGACATGAAAATAACAACAAGGAAGGAATTTGTTAAACAAAAATTGTATAAATTATCATTTTAGTTAACTTGAATTTAGTCCTTTGAAATATCACGAATGCTTTCATGGAATGACCGCGCATGATATACTACTGTATAATTA